>JARHVA010004368.1:217500-222500 GCA_037957365.1 Torreya grandis | reverse complement strand
CAACTTTGTATGATATTTCATATGTACAAGAGATATTCTTTTGATTCTCCTCCATCAAACTCCCTAGGAGGGAAAATTTTGAGCTCCTACTCAAATGAATTACTATCTACTTTTTCTTTCCTTCCAATTTTTTAAAACTTTCTTATGTTTCCTTATTTATTCATGATATATGAACCCAAATGGCTCATCCTTCAATTTAGGTTATTTAAGTAAATATACTATATATAACTCCATCTTTTCTCCTTCAAAATCTACACATATAAAACTAAAACCATAGTTAGAGTCAAAAACTTAAGGCATTTATTACCTCTCCACCAACATCTTCTTCACTTAAGAGCTTCATTAGCTCTATTGTAACTTATTTGATATATTTATTATATACTATTAATCTTATATATTATAAATATAACATGATTTTATGCCATATCATTTCATCTTATTCATCGAATTTTGCCATATCCTAACTTAAAATTGACAAATCTTCAATAAATGTCACTTGAAACAATTCATCTTGATGCATATTAGGTTCTTAAATCACTATAATGGGTGATTATTTCTTACGTTCACTATCCATGAACCTATCTAAAAATTGTATTATTTTTTCATATAAAACATCTTATTGAACATCTATATTTCCTTCATTAAATACAATGTTATAAGGAAAAATAAGTGTTTCTTTTTCATTGTATCTACCCTGAATAAGCCTATACATAGTCTTAACTTCTCCTTCATCTCATTTTTTATGAAATAAACCACCACCCTCATGAAATTTCACATTCATGTTAGTAGAATCAATATTTGAAGTAAAAAAACTTTTATCATCATCAATTTTTTTTGAATTATCCTTACATCATTGATGAAATCTTCTTGAAGATAATTTCCTTCCTTCATGTCTTCAAGTAATTCTCTATTATCTAGATGAAAAAATATTATTTCATGTTCTAATAGCATGTTCACTTCATCCATAGTATAAGCACGCTACTCATATTTTTATTTTGTTACAAAATAGTTTGACTTCTTCATCATTTAGGTCCTCAAATTGGACTCTTCTTCATCTATCTTCTTAACTACATGTACACATATAAAGAAATCATTAGTTTTAAATGATTGAGGATTTATTGCCTCTTTATTTTCCTCTTTTTACTTCTTTGATATTAATCTCTTTTGGTTCCTCCTTTCAAAGATCTTTATGAGAGGCCATTTCACTTTCATTTTCAATCTCCATACATATTCTTTATTTTCTTTTGTTCCTATACACTCTATTAGGAATGTTAACATTTATAATCTTTATTTTATCACATTCATTTATTTTTCCATGTCTATCTCTCTCTCCATCTTCTTGTGGAAACCTTATTGAACTGAGCCCTTCATCTTTTCTTTCTCCTTACTCTTTCTTTATTTTCCTTAGGCCTCACTTGGACCTATTCTCTTAGCAAGTTTGTTTCACGTTGTTATCTATTACCTCACCTAGGTATTTTTCACCCTAGTCTTTTAGAAATGTCTTCTAGTCCTTGCTCTTGGACATATTTCCCTTCCTTAAGATCTCTCTGAGTTTACTTAAGAGATTTCACTATCTCTCTTTCAATCCTTACTGGATATAGGGATTTTCCACTTACTTTCTTCTCAAAAACTTCTCTACTTCTCATCCTTTTCCAATCACTATCTTATTAAAACATTTTATTACATAAATGAAATTAATAACCTTCATTCAAATTGATCCTAGATATTTTACCTATTATTTTCAAAATCTCAAAATTTTATTCCACATAAAACATAAAACATAAAACATAATCATAATTGTAGCCTCGTAACCAAATCTTCATAAAGTCATACCTTTTCAAGTGGCTTTTGTCATGATCCCCAAATTCCTTCATCATTTTCCTACAACTTGATCAATACAATATTTGGACTTGATCTATAAATAAATCTAAAACCTTACACCTTTCCTTGAATCTTTCATCTGTAACTAGATGACATCAAACATTTAACCAATAACCTTTTCATAATTTGACTAGTTTTCAAATAACCTAAAAAAAAAGTATGCCCTTCAAAAGGTCACGTTGTTCTAATACCAAAATTTGATCTAATTTATGCACTTACTCACTTGATATTCATATTTAGTGGATCAAGTTTCCTACTACTTAGGAAAATTAATCAAACAAAAATTTTAAACTTTCAAAATGGTGTAATTAGGATCACCATCCTATTCAATTCACTACTTATTGATCATACAAAATTATCATCAAGATCTTACCCAATATATAATTCAACCTCCCATACTAATGTGTGACAAATACATAAGTAGAAATCTATAATCTCACAATCTTTAATGCTTTCTTTTAGATATATAGGATCTCTATGAAATCATTTACTTTATCTATAAATCTATCTCAATTTTCTGTGTCTCAATTTATATATATATATATATATATTCAATTATAGACTCTTATCACTTTCATAATAATTTTCTAGGACAACAAAAGACATCTTTATACAAACCATTCCTATATTCTATCTTGTTTGATAGAAGGTGAATTTATCTTCAACATGGATGACTACATACACAAGTTTGACTTTTACCTTTTAGACAGATTTATCCTTTACTTTAAATTATCAAATTATAACCATAAAATGACTCAAAAATTTATACATAAGATAGTCAAATTTATTTTTTACTTAATCTTAAACATTATCTCCAAATTATTTCCTTCCATAAATCTAGGTGGTCTCTTTCTTGTGTTCTTTATTGATAAAACATCAATGACACTAACATTCAATATACAATGTCGATAGACCCATCCAGGTATTAAATTGGGATTTCAACTACATAATGACTTATATTTACAAAGAGTTACTTTATAAACTTCATGAACCACATATATCTTGGAAACCCAACCCATACTTGGAGATAGTCATTTTGGTTTTCTTCAAAGAATGAATAAGGATTTATGTAGGCATTAGATCCATAAAACACCAAAATCATTTAATATTATTCAAGATCCATTTTGGTCTACTGAATACAAATAACACAATTAAAATTCAAAATGTAGAATTTAATTAATATTAAATGATGTATTGGGCTTTACAAGACTAGTTTGGGTATCAAATTTCTTGATATATACAATGAGACATTTGTTGTGCTCTTGGACCTATTCAGGAAGTCTAGTCTTGATTTAAATTTACTAAGATATTGATAATTATAATGACTAACACATAAATGGATCATAATTAATTAATTATGTGAGCTTTCATTGATTTACCGTGCATATTAATAGAGACCTTTTATGTAACTCAAATAATTCTTACCTCTTAAAGGATTGTTTCCTTCAACTATATCTTAGATAAATTCCCTAGCTCCTTGTATAACAAGTTGAGTCTCATACATATTTTTTTGGTCTTGCTTTTTGGTCTAAAAATGAATAGAATTATACGCTTTCCTTCATTGTATGATAAAAGTTATCAAGTTGCAATAATGGATTGACAAGAATTTCAAGGAGAAAAATATTTATTTTATTTCTTCATTCCACTTGAATTACATGCTATACTCTAGACTTTGTTCATCAAAATAATATCATATCTTAAACATTAATTGGCTGTACATGGACCTTCACATATAATAGAATGACTATTTTTTGACTGTACAATCTGCTCAAGTTTGAGAGCTTTTAAATGATTATGTATAAAGCTCTTACATTTATCTAGTCAACTAATGTCTTTACTAAGGATATAATAGTATTCCTTTACCATCCATAAATTTATTAATCATCCCATACATGAATTCAAGCCATTGTATATGACTATATTAGACTATAACAATTTGATCAAACCAAAATGAAGATAGAAAAGATCAAAAAAATTTATACTTACCTTGACAAGGTTGTTGATCATCCATACAAGTAAAATTATGTACTTATTTTTCATTTATAAAACTTATTTGATTTCATTTTCTTGCCATATCTATAGATTTACAGATGTAGGCCTAAAATCTATATGCCTCCTCTTTCACCATTCCTCCATAACTCACTCTCTACTCTATGCATCCACATGCCTTTATTAACTCCTCTCTATTTTATCCCTATGTAGAAATAGGGTTTTATTTTGTCTTAGTCTTAGAATAGACCCAAGATTCTCCTTTTCCTAATGTATTATGTAGTTTCTAGATGATTGGGATTTATACTTACATAGAGAGAAAACATAATTACAACATAATAATATTATGGAGGAACTTTCAAACTAAGACTACCATGAGATTATATCTACTCAAACTCCTCCAAATGACCAGAATAATATTTTACTCAAGTTTTAGTAGGACCTATTTGGACACACTAAGTCAAATTTTTATGATATTTAATATGTATAAGAGATATTATTTTGATGCCCCTGCATCATATAACTTTCCAAATTTACCCTTTTTGTTTCTCTCTTATTTTTATATGTTCTAAATTTTAATGACATTTTTCCTTTTAATATTAACTTTAAATAATCTATCTTTTGAATTTTTATATTTTCCTCCTCCATATGAATTTATAAAATCTAAACATGGGTGATAAATATGTATAATATAAGATAATCTATGCCTAACTACTAAAGAGGAAAACCTAAAGACCAAAATGCCCAGAGTTTCTTAAAATTAGAACTTAGAAATGAGTGAAATATTGAAACTAACCAAAGTGTGTCTCAAATTATATGTAAGGGGAAGATGGGAATTATGTAATATTTATCCATGTGTAAAATGTGATACAATGAGGACATGTTAGTATTCGACCAATAATTATGATATTTTATCTTTAAGAGTGGATAGGAGAAAGAGATTTATGTGAAAATTTAAGTCAAATCATAAAAAAATGGAAAAACCAAAGAAGTGTAACATTATGAAATATGGTAATAATTTCACAAAATAATCCATGTTAATTGACATAGTGTCTAACACATTCAATGATAATATAAATCATCCTAATTAAGAAAAATCATAAAAATAGACCAAAGAAAGAAAAGGGAAA
>JARHVA010004368.1:180000-212500 GCA_037957365.1 Torreya grandis | reverse complement strand
ATTTATAAAAGTTAAAAGTACAATCTTTTTACACTAATTAATAGTCTAATACTTACATATCTATTTACTAATTTACATTTCTCAGCCCCTTTATTATTTAGGAATATAACTCCAATATTTTGAAAATAATAAAATAATCTTCTATTTGAAATTATGTTTTTGTTTTCAATTCTAACACCATAACATATGTATCTATGTATGAAAAACAACCACACCATAGGTTGGAGATTCATTCTTACAAATGGATTTCTATTATTTGTTTTCATCATTGGAAACTTATGGGATATAAACTATAATAACATTGCACATATTCTCTTGATCATTATAAAAGGATGCATTTTTATCATTTTGTAGCATTACCATTTGGGATTGTCCTTTCAAAATTTCTTTCTTTGGATCATTCTTTATAATATTTGGTATATTATTTATAGAATTTGAAACATTATAAACTTGCACATCATGTGAAGGATCATCGATATTTAATGATTTATCATTTGAATCTCGAGGTAGATTTGGTAGAGCTTTTTTCTTTTATTTTGGAGGATATTTTGGTACCCATTTTTGTTCATTTGGTACCTTTTATTTAGGATAAGTTGTATTTTGTATCTTTTTTTTAGTACAAAACAAGAACCTATAGGGTGACCATGCATTCTATTATATGCACAATAATATTTAAAGTTTTGTATAAGATGCATATGAGGTAATTTGATCACATTATTTCTAATTATCTCCCTTATAATATCACTTAACCTCTTGGTAGGACTCCATTCACTTGTAGAATCAGTATCATTATGTGACTTTGGTTTTGGCTTCCAATATTGATTTTTATTAGGAACATAATTCGTATGCAAATATGAAAATATATGCTTCACAGTAGCATAATGTGTTTTATTCATGTATTCAATCTTATTTTGTAACTCTTTTATTAACTTGATTATACTGGTGATTTGATCTTTTAAGGCTTCAAAAACACAAACCATAGGTATTTGAGATTGATTACCTTGATTTGAAACTATAATATTGGCCACCTTACGCTTTAGATAAGTTATAGCCTCGACCTAATTAGAGGGATAAGAATTATCACCCTCCTTAGGGTTAGGAGGAGAAAGGATATTCTTTGTATCCATTTGAAATATTTTAAATTTTGATATGAGAATAGAATAAGTAATAGAAAGAAATTCCAAAGAGCAATTAATCAATATTGTAAGGATATATCCATTTTACTCTGTTAGTTTTTTTGAAAAAAAATATGAGGTATTTTTTTCTATGAAAATAGAAAATAATATGAACCCAAAAAAATAGGAAAAAAATTACATGTATGGCCTATAGATATAAATTTACAAAAAAAAGTAAATTTCTAAATTTGACAAATCCATGTAATATTTTGGAAAAATAAAATAGCTTTTATCTATATAAACATATTTATGAAATAACCTCTATGTAAATTATTAGTTTTATCTAATATGAATAATAAATAAGACATAATTTTAAATGCTTTACAAGCAAAGCCTATAATATTCCAAATAAAGAATTAGTAATTATAATACATCAATAATTTTTTTTAGAGATTTGAGAGATGTTTTTGAGTAGAATATGAATTTTGATGAAACCCAAATATTAATTTGAACATAAGTACACCACTATATTTATATGATAATATTTACTATAAATAGTATATTATAAAAATTGATAAATCCATATAATTTTTTTGCAAAAAAGGAGGGTTTTTATCATAACAATCTTAGTAGAAAATACCTCTAAGTAATTTAAAAATGGATATATTTAGAGGCTTAAATTCATTGATCAAGGAGGAATCCACATAAAATTTTATACACATGAATCCCTCCTGATCAAAGGAGGTAAAACACTAGGGTAAAGCTTCAGATCTAAAAATCCATCATAAAAATATGAAACACTAGGAGGCTTGAAATCCCTATATCATATTTTTTTGTATTCACATGGATTGGATTCACCAAATGTTTAACCATAAAATGGATCTATATTGGGGTTATATAGATTATAAAATGTGTATAAAGAAATGAAATGGCACAAGGGTGATATTAAATATATAGCATGATAATTAGATGCTAAACTTAGATATAAGCATGCACTTAATTTATTATGATAAGATGGTCTAAATATGGAAATTAAAAATATGATAGATATATAAATTACAAACAAGTGAAATACTTAGCTTATTATAATTCTAATACATTTTTAGATCTAGAACATACTTAAAGTAGGTGTGAGGGATATTATTAAACAATTGTCATATTCCATATTTGACACCTTGGCTTTCCATATAGTAACATCATCCTAGGATGGTTACATTGATGTTACTATTTAGGTTTGATTCTAGTTTTATATATTTAATATCAACTAAAATATTATGCAACCACCTAGATGATTCTAGGTTTTACTTTTCATGTGCTCTAATGCATTGAAATATGGGTCATGGATAGTCATTCCTTGTGAAATGACAAAAACCTAGATTTTCATATTCAGTGTGACCTTAAGGGGATATGGGTTAGTGGGAAAACAATATGTAGATGACCCCAATAACCCCACTATCAAAGGATACTAACTACATAGATAAAACTCCTAAGAGGGCCTTAGACTAATGTACTTCTCCCCTACATGCTAGATTATGTGTTAATCATACAATATGTGAAAATCAAGTACAATAGGACCTAATTTATAATATGGAAAATTAGGCTCTTGTTTTTCTACTTTAGTAATTCATACCTATATATGTTTTTTACCTATGACTAGTATGGAAATAGGGAATATTTGATCAATTAAATGTTTGATAAAGTGCTTTTGATAAGTTGTCTTCTGTTTCTTTGGTATTTTCTAGGTATTTGTAGGTGAGGAATGAATGAGGGTTGATATTGTATTTATGTCAATTAATTTATATTAATAACTCACATTAAATCACTTAAGATGACCATTAGGATACATTTCATTTAAAAATTGGATGAATTTAGGGTATTGGACACTTGTCTTGGGACATGACAGTAATGTTAATGCTATTATCTATCCTGAACATTAGTATCTAAGGATTAGGAGAGAAAGTATAGGATATGAAGTTGTATATATGGAAGATAAGTACATTTTAATAATTCTACACAATATTGAAGACTTGGGTCATCAACATAAAACTGGTTAGATTAAGATATATAGGCCAAGTGTCATAAAAAAAGAATAGATACAAGACTTACAAAAGTGGGAATGATAAATAATTGAGAAGAATAACCAAGTTTTGAGTTTTCAAAGTGTACAAGATTGAGGTGATATATAATAATAAAAAAGTGTCTATGGTACTAGAGATAAATAAGGGAAACTAAGGACAATTTTAAGTGGAAAATAAATGCTAAAAATGAAATCTAAAAGTGTTACTGATATCCAAATGGGAAAAAATGTTGATTGTAAGTGGAAAATAAAATCTAGAAAGTGAAACTTCTATGTGATGTAAATTATACACAAAGGAAACTAATGTTTATTGTAAAAACATATTAAATTTATGGGGAAGTCAAAAGTTACCAAAGACCCATGAAGACAACAAAGGCTAACTATAACAATGTGAAATAATGTTGTAAAGTAAAGATCATGTTGAAAATGATGTGATGAACATTAAAGACTGTGGTACAAGAAAGGTATTTAGAATGATCATCATGCATGCTAAATATAAAAATATAATATCAAATCATGTGACAAATTTGAAATAAACCATATGAAATAATGAAGGTTATACTCACAAAAAATATGAAATATATCTACACACATCATTAATAACATCTATCAAATCTCATTATAACTAATATGTAAATTAAAATATAGTCTCCTCTACCTTTTTTTATAATCATATATGTACTTCCTTAAGAACAATATCTAAATAAAAAGTATGAATGCAATAATTATAAGGATACTAATTGTCATCATGTGACTAAAATAGGTGAGTAAGAATATGTGTCACTCATGAAGGAAATGGGATCAAATATTCTAGTCTAAAAGTAATTTATTTCCATAAGGTAGGATACTCCATCCTAGATAAACCATTGGAATGCAACTAGAGGTCTTAAAGGATAGGCCTTAATAGATTTCAAAAGGGTTTCTAAATAACTCTACATTTATCCATGTGATGTGTATAGCACTCATGCCTAAGTAAATACACCTCTACATTCTTGGGGACATATGTAGGTGTAACCTTCATAGGTGACATGTTTGGATGAAGAGGTAAATTAACTACCCCAAGATGAGTTACATCCAAATAATATTGAAGATCTCCATAATAATTTGATGAATGTGTACTAGTATTTTAGAAACAACAAGATAATTTATGAGTATATGAACTTATTATTTGATTATTTATGGTATGATATTGGCCTTACAACCTTTATTATGCTATAAATATTTGATAATATAAACACACATAATATAAATGATCAAAAAAATTATGAAACTAAAAAAATTTGATCTTAATTTGGGGTGGAGGGTGTGGCTTTAGATCCAAAATTTGATAATAAATAATTGTCTCCATAAAAATATCCATATCATCTATACCATTGAAAGGCACATGTGCATATAAAATAATAAGAACTAGATCCATTCAAATATATAAATAAAAACTAAAAAAGGGATGGTGTTAAGAATATATAAAGGATTAGGAGTAATAGGTTAAACAAGATCAATTTTGTTAATTCTAGATAATAATGAACTTTTCTCATATGAACACTACAGGGAAGGATTATCACATGGGATTCCCTCATCTTTGGCTTTGGCATAAATAAAATTGTATGCATTATCAAAGGCATAATTTTCATCATATTAATGAGTGGTGTAATCCATTTTGAGGGATTTAACAACTATAATGCTATAAAATATGTTAAAAGAGAGCTTCTTATAAATGACCATAGAAGTTAGAAACTTGTGATTTAATCTTTCATGAGTGTGGGGTCATAAATTAGGTGGAAACTAAGCAATGATATTATGAGGGAGGTCTAATTGTTTTATTCTCAAGATAATCTCATAGGTATCATCATCATCATAATATAGGTTTGGTGTTATATGTCTCATAATATTGGGTTGACCTAAATAACCATTATTTGAATTTATGGGATAGTTAAATCATTTATATTCATGAAAAGGGAGGCCAGCTAAAGGTGAAATGTTATCTATTTTATAGACACTATGTTATTATAATTTTTCAAAGTTATAAGGGTTTCTATCACCTTATACCTTATAGATATATATAGTGTAAGAAAACTTAACATGTTGGCACATATAAGATGTTTCAACCCTCATGCGATGAATCTAAGGATGACTGTGAAAAATTTCATAATATTGAGGAAAGTTGAAGATCATAACCTTCACCACAACCATATCATGTTGTATCATGATAGGAATCTAAACACATCTTAATTTAGGCATTTAACTTTAATCATATCCCTAGTACATGGTATGGATAGAATTAATGTTGTATTCATAATATCCTTAAAATTGAAAAAACTCAAAATGTATTTAAATTTTTTTATAACATTAATCAATCAAAGATAATTTAACTCTAATAGGAATTTTTATAAACTACCATAGAAGTTAGAAACTTATCAGTTCACTTTTTTCAAGATTGGGATCAAAAAGTAGGTGGAAACTAAGTAATGGGATTAGGATAGAGGTATGATGTTTTTATTTTCAATCTAATCTTAGAGTGCTCATCATTGTAAAAATAAAATAGCTTAAGTGGTATTTTTCTAACAAGATCAAGGTGACATTAATAACCTCTATTTGAATTTATGGGATAGTTAGAGAATTGGTACTGATGGAAAGGGATACTAGGTAAAGGTTCAAGGGTATCTATTTTTTAGACATTATGTTTTTTTTTTAAAAAATTAGAAGGGTTTATATTAGCTTGTAACTTATAGATAGATATAATTTAAGAAAACATCATGAATTGGCATGAAAAATAGGCTATGATCCTTATGCATTGAATCCAAGGATGACTATAAAAAATGCTATAATATAGAGTAAATTTGAATATCATAACCTTCACCCTAACCATAATAGGTGTACCATGATAGGAATCCAAATATATACTAATGGATGCATTTTTAATTGGTTATATCCTTGAAACATTTTATGGGTAGAATTAAGGTTATATTCATAATATCCTAAGGATTTGACAAACTCAAAAAGGGTTAAAAAGTGTTAGAACCTTCATCAATCAAGGATAATTTAACTCAAATATCATATATTTAGATTATAATAAATTATGGAGATTCATCCATATGATGAGGAATTTCATCTAATATCATTGATGTGATAGGAAATTTGAGATATAATGGCACATCCATTATGAAATCAACATGGATAAACATCTATTCACATTTTTGTATGATAATTTTCTTATAATTAGGAAAGGTAACTTCTTTCTCAATATATTTTGGTTATAAATATTCATGTTAAATAAAAGATTAATAATGTAGTTTATTTGTATTAAATAAGTCATCATAAGCTAAATAAATACAATTTGAGATAGGAGCCTAGAAATATATTATATGGGATCCCACTCATTATGGTTAATATTAGTTGGGGAGGAATAGAAGAGAGGATTTGATTTTTGAAGTTGATTAGGTTTGACTATAGATGAAGATAAAATTGATTGTTTTTAAGTTAGAATTAAAGTGTATGGTATTAGCATTACCAACACATTAGAGGCATGCTTGACATGGTTGATGTATTTGGTGACATAGAATATTGAGAAATAAAATGTATCACATTGTATGATATAGAAGAATTAAATTTGGGTTCTAAAATAGACTCAATGGGTTGGCCAATATAGTTGAAAAATAAATGTTCAAATAAATAGAGTCTATAAAGTGAGTTAATACTATTAGACATGAACTAAAAACAAAAATATTGTATCAAGTTGGCTGATACATTAGGATTTATTGGAAACTATATCGAGGTAGTTGTTATAGTTATCGACACAATAACTATTGAATTGGATGATAGAGTTGGATCAACAATAAATTGTATCACATTAAGGTTATTCTTATGAATTCTTAAGGACTATGCTTTAGATTGGTTAAATGATCTTCCATTAAAATTAGTTAAGGCATTCAATCCTATGTCAAATTAGATTCTATCACATTTTTTTATCGATATTACTTAGAAATTATCTTATTACCAAATTGAAAAACATAAGTCAATGATCAAATAAACCAATAAGTGATTATGTGTTTCATTATTATACCATTCTTTATAGTATGAACAATCTTATGGTTGAAAATGAGTTATGAGATATATTTAGGCAATTTTTTATTTCTCCTCTCTGCAAGTCCATTGTGTTAGAAAAATTCAAATCATTTGATGACTTATGTCATACAATTACAGAGTGATAAGTTGTGTTATTTATTTGAATAGTATCAAATATATGAATATTTATTTAAATCCTTCAACTTAAAAGTTTCAAATCAAAACAAATTATAAGATTAAATCAAATGATACTAATATTGAGTAAAAGTCAGTAGTTAATGTAGTAGCATAGCCTACTAGTCAACTTATCCTATCCAAACCATAAAGGAGGTAGTTTTCATGATTACTCCAACCTCCTCATAACATATTTTTAAGTTAGTATAGTGTAACATTATATCTCTACCGCAACTATAAGAGGTTTATATGAGTAGGCATACACCTAGAGGATAAGAAAATAATGCATATTATGATTATCACTAATGTGTTGGACATTATTCAAATAAATTCCTCAAGCTAAGGGATAATATATAGGATCTCATTGATGACAACATTATTGTTTTTAATGCACCAAAAAAATGACTCAAGACCACAAACTAATGGGAATCCAAAGTTAAATTTTTTTCCAAACCCAATCCAAACCATATGACAACAAGAAATAAGGATACTACAAATGTTCACATGAAATAAAATACACATCCTCTTCCTTTTATGGATACATAAATATAAATATTATTTTATAACATATATGAGATAGATACATATAGGCTAAGATATATTTGTTGGGAATATTCCACATATATTCAGACTTTTTGAAAACAATAGTAAAATATTTTTAGATAGTTACACATATGAGGGCATATGCCATGCATATGCACACTTTTATAAGAGCATGAGATATATATTTTCAAGTTTAAAATATGTTAGCATATATACATATAATTATATATCTTTTTGGCACTGATTAGACAAAATTATGGGGCATGAAAATTATTTAAGCTCATGCACATTATTACAATTTTCTATTATTGGAATTGATGGTACCAAGAATTGAACACCCTTGAATTTATATGTATGTTGTAGTTGATTAATGTATATTTAGGTAATGTGGTTAAGGTTTAGTGAAATTAAATGTCCTCATAATCACTCAAATCAATCCCATATTTTGTTTCCACCTTAACATATTGGGATTCAGTATTAATCATATAAGTTGTATGGTTCAAGTTCAATGAATCTCAACATCCTATGAACTACATTTTTTTAAATGAAGGCTGGTGATTTTATCCTATTAACCATGTATTTACCTTTTTACATAAATTTTGTTCATGATCATTACTAAACTCTCCAATTTATTTAACAAGGAAGAAAAATTATCTAATTATTCAATAAAGAAGCATAATTCTCTAATTATTCAACAAGGAACCATCATCTCCAACAATGTGATATAGACAAAAATGGTTCACCCACTTACACATATATTACTTATTTACTATTTAAGTTTTTTTTAAAACATATTTCATACATGAACACAGATTGATGCATATGTATTATAGGTTACATGGAAGAAGGTAACCATTCAGAGCCTCTCTCAAAGATAAAGTGTGTCATAGACACTTAGGTAGATTTTTTCCTTTTAATCTAATATTTTAATTCATTTAATTACTAAAATCTAGTATTATATACTTTGAAATGTCAATTTTTACATACCTTCACCTTACATGACTTGTTCATACACATATGTCTCTTATTTTCCCTTATCTCACATCCACCTAATTATCATGGGTTCATACCTACCTATTTGATTTCAATAATATAAAATAATTCCCTAGTCCATGTACTAATTATAAAATACATATTTATACTCTCTCTATATCATCATATCATTATTCTTTCCTTCTAGATAGAACCATCAAAATCAAACTACTTAAAATTATTGACTCATCCAAACCTAATGGAATCATACCATACTAATAAATAGTCACTTTTAAAATTCAAATACTTATTATGGATCAGCCTACACATTTATTGTGGCTATGGTGTGATACATCACCCAAAGAGTCCCATATAAATAAACAATAGGTCTAAGCCTATTCTTATCTATAATTTTTCAAGAAACCATGCTATACACATTTTCACATTCAAAGGTACTACCTCATTATTTTAAATTCAACCATAATTTAGGAGGAGTAGGCCCTACCAAAGTCTAAATCACCTCAAATACAAGACAAATTTGTCATTTTACAAGTATCTAAATCTAGATCATAAGGTTCATTCAGTAAAGGATCACTAATGCACACATACACCTAATGGGGAGAACTACATATAGTTTGACTTCACTCTTCATATTATTAAATATTTAGAGTAATCAATCATTTAAGGATGAGTTTTTTAGGTTAGATCAATCCATTATATTTACCCTTTTTAGACCAAAACCTATTGTTGAAAGTGGACCTAGGGTTTCAAAGAGAAGGAGATAGATTTTTGGAATTACACATATTATTAACTCGTAAATATAAGCCACATAGATGGTTTATAAGTAGGTGAAATAAGATACACAAAAATAGATGAAATAATTAAGATATAACCATAAGGGTGTGTAAAATTACATCAATCATTACTATCCATAGGTTGATGAACTCATCTATTTGCATTTAGAGACTTAGATCTTGATTTTAGTGACTAATAATTCAGTTTCCTAAATTTTTTGATTTATAAATTTAGTGTCAAACATTCATAGCATAGTAAAATTTGAACTATATTAATAATATTTATAATTTCCATAAATATCAAGTGTAATTGTAAAATTATATTATACCTTTTACATTAATAATTTTTATTATTGTTATATTTCATATAATCTAAATATTTTCCTTAGTTTTATCTTGATAACTTCATTAATAAAAAAATAAGGTAAAATGTCAACTATACTTTGACATATTATATTATTTTGATATTTTTTTGAATTAATTCTACACTAAAAGGAGAATCAAATTAATTAATTATACCCATAAATGATATAAAGTGAAGTCAATATCCTAGTTATCATTCTTCTACAAAGTGACACTAAAATTTATAGAACTTGAAAATTAGAGGATAAAATTAGAAGTGTAAGGTTTGAATTACATATTTCATGATTTTTCCCGAATCATAATCAACCAACCATAGATTCTAAACCTTTTTTTAAACATTTCATGTTTTTGAAAAGTTTTTGCATTTTGTTCATCTTGGTTTTTACATGGTTCCATTGTTTTTATTATCTAACAATGCACATGTAAGTTACAAATCAATAATTTATCAATTAGTATTTTTAGTCAAGTTTTAAATATTCAAATATCTATTTTGGAATATTTTATGTCTATATTTATTTTTATGGTTTAATATGTTCACATAGATTTTTATTGTGTTATATTTTTATTCTATTGTGCATAGTGTAATTAATGTTGTTCATAAGATAGTTAAAACTTTTGGTAAAACACACCATTTACAAAGATATCATTCTTGGTGTTTCATTTTATGTTTCCATAAAAGGTTTTCAACTATATATATTTTGGATATTATTTATCTAGGATTTTCTATTGTGGATATTTTGGATCCAATTTATCTAGGTTTTAACTTCTTATTGCAATATATTTAGCCCTAACCTTTTATGTGTATCTTTAATACTCTATTATACATGTGATGGATAATTCATTTAATGTAAGGGGGAAATTACAAATCCAAACAAAATTTATCTTGATATAGCTAAATAAACCCTAAGCCATCTAGAACTATATATAGGGGGTGAGGGGGGAACCTTTATATAGATAGGTCACACCCCATAGATATATATAGAGGGGTGGAAACCCAAATAGAATTATTTATCTATTTATATTTATAGTCACTTTATATGGAGTCATTTTTACATGGAGAGGTGGACTATAGAGAGTTTCCATGCCAAATCAGATCAATCATATAGTATAGTAAAATGGATGCCCTACCCCCCACAGAAAGTACCCCAAACATGACACTATCATTGCTACCTTACTACCCTTCAATCACTTGAGTTCCCTTATATAGTTTTTAGAGGTGTTAACCTAATATAATAGTGAGTTACCTTATCCCCACCATACTCAGTAGGGCACACCCAACCATACCATTTACATGGATAGATAATTTTTACTAGACCACATAATTCTAGGGTGGAAAGTGGAAGTGGATGAGGATGAAGGTTGAGTCTAAATATTTTTATTTCTATTCGGGGAGGATGGATAGTGGTTTGAATATATAGACCTGTATGACTCTCTATACATCCTTTTAGAAGGGTAATCTCTCTTTTTAGGTGTGCCATATAGATATATAAGGACCCCCTCTATATATATATGGGACTAAAGGGTGAATACATATGTTTACCCCTATATATCCAGGAAGTTATGCATCTAACCCTATACCTATACCTATCCCCATCCATATATATATATATATATATATGGGATGGGGATGGGGGAGATAGGATATATATTCTCTATATTTATATCTAATGGAGGGTGGGGGGTGCCCCATTTCCCTTATATATCTGAATCTAACTATATATGTGATGTTCAGGGGAGGATATTGGGTATATATAATCAATCGACACTCCATTGCCCCCATCTAAACCCCTATTTGGAGTGTGAGCACATATAAACTCTTTTCATAGTCTATAGTATATAGAGAACATAATTTAGAGTCTCTATTTATCACTAAATCCCCTTTATCACTATGTTTATGGGTGAGAAAGCATCTATCTAGGATCCTTATATATCTTTGATTGATCCCTTATATCAGAGGCCCCCACACATATTAGCCTCTATATAGATAGATATAGATGGAGCCATCTATTCCATATGAATTATATGATGGAATATATAATTTATATATGGGGTGAATGTAGTGAATATCACTCTCCCCCTAAATTATTTTTGGCCCTTTATATAAATTTAAATAACTCTAAACTCTTAATTCCCCATGTAGAATATACAATTAATGCCAATAACCCATATAAAATATATACTCTATCTCTATCTATATATATATACTATGCCACCCCTTCTATCTCTATCCTTAATAGTTAATATATAATGTGCCCCTCTACCGAAGACACACACACACACACACACACACACACACATGTATATATGGATTTTTTTGACCCTATATATAAACTAAATTTAAACTCTAAACTACTATCTATATAGATATGAAATATATATAGAGAGGGTAAATATATCCCCCTTCTATCTATATATAGGGGGAAGGATTCAATCTATTTGGGAGGGTGAGGGGATGTGTCACCATATCTAATCATATGTATATGGTGGGTAACCTCTATATAGTGTTCATTGTGGGGTCAAACACTAACTGAACTAAAGTAGATAGCTACCCTTGATCTTATCCCCCTATTGAGATATGGAGAGCCCCATGTAAATATATAGAGAGGGGAGCCAACTAGATGCCCCTAGGGAGTTTCAAGATGGTGAAAATGCGTCTCTCATTTTTGTTGTAAATGATAGTAATTATGATTAGAATGATGATGAATCTTATTAATTTGATAGTGAGGATTTAAAATTAGGATAACTTAGTTTCAAACATATTGGACCATGTGAAAATTCAACTAATATAAATGTCTTGGGTGTTAGGTTTCTTTATTTTAGACCTCATGAGAATGTAATGATAAATTTTATGAAAAAATCAATTACTAAAGAAATATATGTTAGTATTAAGATAATTAGCTAAGAGAAATTTGGCTTCAAAACTTGATATATGTAATATACTATTTATTTGTCACATCTAGTGTCCTCTACATACTATTTAAGAAATAATAGTGGATTTTTAGATTGTTAATTTATAGTTTTTATATTATGTCTGAGTTGGATAAACATATGTTGTATGGGTGATAGTTATATTATTTTTTTCATATTCAATATATTAATTTATAGATATTTTATATGTATTATTATGATTTATGATCATGATGATTGATTCCATTAGTAGATTACTTAAATTCAAAAGTGTATGTATGGCTACATATTGATGATTATTATGATATCAGACTAACTACCCATTCATTTGATTAAGATAGTTATAGGACTATCCTACCCTCAAAAGTATTACAAATGAAGAGTATCATCATAGAGGGATGAAAATACCTACATTGGTGGTTGAGATACTTCTATTGAAGTTGAACACACCACATCTAGTTGATGAGAAATGAATATTGCTTGCATTAATTTTTTTGTAACATAGTCTTATTTTATTTATGGAGTTCATCATAGGTTGTGATTGGTATATTTATATTAAATATCTTTTAGAACTTGTTATGAAGTGTTTGTCTTCACTACATTATATTTGTTAAGGCATGAGTGTATTAAACCAATTTGATTGTTTATGCATCTTGTGTTGCATTATGATATTTGTGACATAACCTAAGAAGGATATTGATCATGTTAGGTTGCTTAATTGATCTCAGTTAACCATTATCATTAATTTTGAACATGTTCAAGTTATTTTAAGTTGATTGTAAATTTAGCTTATTGAGTTGCTTAATTAATCTTGATTGACTACCTTATGCCCCTTTTTGTGATAATGCATAGGAGTCAAAAGAGGTAGAATAAACATTTTTAAAAAAAATTAACATTGAAGATTTAGGTGTTAGGATTATTTACATCCTTTGGCATAGACATTAAGAATTTGAAAGGGAAAAAAAATTAGGTTTTTTTTGGATGTTTCTAGATTTAAAATTATTATTATGTTTTGTTGTCAAATGACAAAAAAGTAAAAGATAATCAATGTTAAGGTTTTTATTTAATTATTTTTTATGATTAGGAGTTTTTACCTCATATTTTGGCATGATGAGTGTTTTTGGTCTACTTCCATTCCATAAATATAACTCTTGCTTACAATATTAACAAAAAATAAACTAAGTGGTGCATTGATGAAGGCAATTTTCATGAAGAGGAACATGTAGACTTTTAAGGAAGCAATCCGACCAAGCAAGATATGGATGGATGAAGTAAAAATAATAAGAAAGAGGGTGATAAATAAAATAGGGCACCATGATAGAGAGGAGAATGGTATTTTTATCTCATTTAAGGGAGAATTCAATTATCATTATATATCGTGAATGACAAAGCATCATACAACCATGTCAGTTCATCTTTTATTAATATGGTTTCAAAAGTAGGAATATTTGTGGGTTTTGTTAAGAGTTTATTATGCATGTTAAAATGCATGAAAATTATTGATTTGAGAAAAAAATATCACCTAAATCCCTAGGGTTTCATGTCTATATACTTGGGTATGCACTTAGGTTCCTTCCCCAACCCTATAGATTTGAGGTTGAACCTTGCTAGATGAAGACTAGGTCTATAAATTTTCTTTAGAGTTTTATCATTTATATATTGAATTAAGGTTAAATTTTAACTTGTAAGCTGAAATTAATTTTTACCAAGTGATATTTTATTAATACATTTAGGGTTGGTATAGTCATATTTCAAATAAAAGTTATTTTATATATATATGGTAGTGACTATATACCTATATGTATAAACCCTAACATGTATGTACTTACACACACACACACACACACACACACACACACACACACGGGAAAAAGAAAATATGATTAAATTTATTTATATGTGCATTTTTATCAATCCTATGTATGAACTAGTTTTCCTTTGCATGAGCTAGTATAGTTATGGGTGTTAGTAAAGTGATATGAAGATTATATATAAAAATTTTAGTAACTATTTTAATTCATTAATAACCTCATTTATTGGGTAAATTCACATAATATGTTTACATTAATGGTATGTTTTTTATCTATATGTATGAAAATGCTCAGATAATACTATATTTATGTGGATATTTAAGCTTGATGAGGATATAGTAGACCAAATTATAAGAACATAAAATTTGAATATGCATTTAAAAATTGGTATATATTTATTTATATAAAATGTATTATATCATGGTAACATTAAATTCATATACCTGAAAACTTTGTAATAGATGTTATTGATAATATCAAGTTAAAATATAAGGTATCCATATATTCAAATAAAGATTTTTCACAAAGTTGTATAATACCTTCAACAGTAATGACATTTGGGAGTATGACGTAGGTAATAGATATTTTACAATACTTGATAAAATAATGACATATGTTCATAGGAATTATGATAAAAACTAAGATATTTACATAATATTATAATTGTTGTATCTAGATATTTACACAACTAAAAGCAAAAATGTGAATTATAAGTGAGATATTTGGTCTATACCAGTCTTGATTGTGTGTGTGTGTGTGTGTGTGTGTGAGAGAGAGAGAGAGAGAGAGAGAGAGAGAGAGAGAGAGAGAGAGAGAGAGAGAGAGAGAGAGAGAGAGAGAGAGAGAGAGAGAGAGAGAGAGAGAGAGAGAGAGAGAGAGAGAGAGAGAGAGAGTTATGTTAAAGGGATAAGAAAAAAAGTGACTTAGAATAATTTGGTTTCTTATTATATTTTATGCATATTTGGGTATGAATACAATTCACTACAAAAATAATATGATTATCACTCTTGTGATCAAGTGAATGAAATCAATGAGATTCATGATTACGATTTCTTGTATTATATGTTATTGTTAGGTTAATTACATGCTGAGATATATATTACTTTGTTTGAATATATATACAATAATTATTAGACTATATTTATGGATAATATGAGATATTTATATGAATATGCTAATGGTAAACTCATATACCTATCCCATAATATCATGTAATAGTCATAATTCATTAGTTGAGAGTTATGTGTGAGTGAAATTGACTCATACTTTTAGATCTAAATTCTATAATGAAAATCTTGGTCAAAATAATGTTATAGCTAAAACATTATTTTTTATTTGATAGGTGAAACTTATGTTTTACAAGGAACCAAAGACCATGTTTCAACATAAAATAAATTAATAAAAAAGGAGTGACTAGGCCTACACATCCTACCATATGTAAAGAGTTAGTAAAGTTATATAGAAATAAGAAGTAAAAACAAGACCAAAACATAAAGACATCTATTATATTTACTCAAAGTGGGTCTCTTTCATGTTGCCATCTATCTTATTCTTTGTACTACCTCTTATCATTCCTCATTTTTTAGTTCCATGTCCTTTCACCATGTTTCTTTCATGTTCAACTAAACCTTTGTCATTCTCTATCATTACTTTTCCTTCTTGGTGTTATAGCTCCTCACGGTGATGGCAATTTATTTCCTTTTTCTATTTGGGTTTCCCTCTAGATTTATTTTCATTCTTTCCACCATTTTCAGGTCCCTCATCCATTCCTTTAGTCCATCTAATTCCTTGATTGAAAATTTTCCATTATTACATTAATGAAACCAATTTCCTACCCATTTTCTACATATTATCATGTAAATCTTCTAACTTCTACCTATATCCCTTTGGAAGTTGAGTTGAATCATCATCCCTCTTCCATACCTTTGTCTCTTTTAAATTATGGATTTCAAAGTTATGGTTTTTTATTCCTTGGGTGAAATTGATAATTTTATTGACCTTCTCACCCACACTTTTCTCTAGGGGAGAATAATCCCATGATTTCATTTTATCCTTCTTATTGACCTCCTATGGGTGAACAAGGTGGGGAGAAGGATAAGCCTCATCTTTTATGCCTTTAGCTAAGTTTTCCTTATTAGATTTATTCTCTTTACTATTATTTAAAATATTTATTTCTTATTTCCTCATTGGGGTCACTCTTTTATCGAGTAGGAAAATTAGTCCTTGATGGATTATGTCTATAGAAGGTTTTTATTGGAATGAAAAGACTAAAGATTCTAGTGACATGAGGAGATAATACAAAAAGATAATCCTAATCCATTTAACATTTTTTAGTAGTAAGAAATGGTGTGAATATATATGAGTGAACTTCCCTTCCAAAGTCATGTAGTGCATTACCTATAAACATATATTCATCCATCTTCTTAGAATATTAGCATTAGGAAATTCCTTTTTTTCTATTTCAAATATGACATTTGTCTTGAAGAAAGCCTACATGAGATCATATTCCCACCTCTTGTATTTTATGGCCTTGGTACCTTAAAAATAAATACACGTGATGTAACCAATGAGATCTTATGTGAGTTATACTTTGACTCCCCTGAAGATAACATGGAACTTTTTCTAACTTACCATAAAATCCCTAGCTAACATTTCACCATGCACTTCAAATTGGAGCATAAATTCCATGACTCCACCCTTTTTCAACTTTATCCATGATTTCTAGTTTGCTTATAATTCTACACATAAAATGGGTTTTTATTAATCTTGATCTCCCCCATGTTATTGATCTTGTTTCTACTTAGAAATTAAAAGTTATAGTTATAAATTCTATTATTTTGTTTTATCCGCAAGCCCTTGCTAGGAGCCTTTTGTACATGATGTGTTTCACCATTAGATTTGAGTTTTGTTCCATTATTATGACATAATGTGTGTTTTAAACTTGACATAGCCATTACTGTCTTTCTCACGTGCATTCCCACTATAAGCTTGAGAGGCTTGAAACTATAAAACATTATTGATCAAGGGATAGATATGGGATGGGATATCATGGGGTTCAATCCACTGAAACATTGTAATTTCAATTTACCTTATAGTTTACATGTGCATGTCAATTTCATAGTAGATAGAGTATTATATTCCATGGTCAACATGATTTTTGCATGTTTTAGTGATTGTACACACACAATTTCCAGTTGATTTCTTGATATTTTCACTATTCTTATCTTCCCCTCTATAAAGGGTAGAGTCACTCCCAATGGGGAGGTGTGTGGGAGACCATTGTTATATGGTTAAATGTAAATAAATAAAATGATTCTCTACCTGTATCAACTGATTCAACCATTGGGATTATTCTTAGGGTATATTTATAGATCATTAATGTGATATAAAGTTATTGTTTTACTATTAGACACATTATATTATATATTTGACATTTTACTATATTATACATTATTATTTTATGGGTATTTAGCACAATAGTGTCTATTTAATTTATAAATTATTCTAAAATTATAAAATTAGTGGATGCAAGCTTATTTATGGCTGAAATATGGATGATATCAATATTTTTTGTACTCAATTATTTATATTGTACTTTTATTAAGAGATATTCATCTTAAGATATGACTATATTATTTGAAAACTAGATGGATCAATTTATTATCTAGTGGGATAATATATTATGAATTTATTGCTTTAGTCATTTATTAGTCAAATAGTGATTATTTAGATAGTTACAAATGATTTTATAATTAATCTATGTGATCAAAAACATAGTGTAACTATTGGTTAACCCAATGGAGTTGTAATAATGAGGTATCAATGTTGAAACTATTGACGTAGTGGATTGCACCTAGGGTAGGAGGCCGAGATCCTACCTTCCACACGTCAAAATGGAAACTCCCCTCTCACCTATGGGACTGGAAAAGTTAGAGGGGAGAGTCTCTAGATAAGTGCTAGCTCCCTTTGATGCATCTGAGTTGTTACAATAAGTGCTAACACACACACACACACACACACACACACATAATGTGGGGGGTGAAAAGGGAGAAGGATTACAAGAAAACAAAACCTACTCTAGGAGGGTGATGCACCAAAATGACTCGACCTATTCACACTCACACTTTGAACCATAAGACACATACATACACTTTAACTGGTAAAAGAACTAGACTGTAGGGAGCTTAACAGGGAGACTTTAATGGAACACACATGAGAAGGGACTCACCATAGGTGTTGTAGAAAAATCACACTATATAATGACTTCCTTCTATCTCTACACTCTAGGTACAACTCTTCTTGTCACTTACAAGAAAGGTGCCTTATAGATACTAGATGCATTGGTCTCAACCCTATGAAAGCATCAGGAAGCAATGACTAAACACAAGATAAACACTTAGACACACACAGAGATATCTAACTAGAATAGAGGTAAAAATGCATTCTATTGATTCTAGGTGAAAATTTGCCAGGGCTTCGCCTTAAAAATGTGAAAGATCCTTTTCCAAATGAGAATTATGAAATATATAGAGGAAGGAAGGAGGCCTTTTGGCACCCTTTTTACAAATGACCCATGTGCATTTTGATCATTGGGAAAAGCAAGCCACTTAAACATCATATGAGAAATTATGAGCCACGCCGTTTGTCTACTTATAAGACCACTCCTTCAAGGTGATTACGTGGCTTATCTATTCATTAATGAAAAATGAAGAAAAATGGGTCACATCATTAGCTGTTTATGCCTCCTAATGATCTATTCATAGACACTATATCACCTGCTGGCGTAACTTTTTGAATCGATACCTCCCTTCACCACTTGGACTATTTGCCTATTCTTACCATTGTCACTTTTATCTTTTTATTCTTTGGGCTCTTTTTTGGCACTCAAATGGATATTTATCTATCATAAAAATGATGTTCATAGACCCATGACCATTTGGAAAACAATAGCTAATCTATCTTCTTAAAGTTGACAGCTTCTGGGACGTCGCTATCCTTAGGAAATTCCTTCAAGCCTTTTCCTTTGACTCACCCTTTGTTTCAGACCCTCCCAAAGGGGAAGTGTCCCTTCATCTCTAGATAAATGCCCTTCATTTGGCTAGATGAGAGCCCCCCATAAGGGTACTTGCCCTTCAGGGTCCTTTGGCAGTCTTTGTCTCTTCAGCCTCTTCTGCGGACTTTTTTGTGGGATTTTTTTGTAGAAAATTTTTTTGGGGACAAAAGTCTGTGGGAATTGTCTCAGCCATTTTGATTTCTTCAAAATTTTCCTTAGGTCCCTTTGAGCTCTTGGCTTTCTAAATTCCTTTAGACTTTTTTTCCAAAGGAATTCCTTCGAATAAAAAGTCTGAAGGAATTATGCCTTTGCCTTTACAAAATTCTAAAGGAACTTACCCTTGTGGCTTTCTTTGGCCTCTTTGAAGTGCTCCCTACCCTCCACAAGGGATATTAAACCCAAAACTACCATCCGCAAGGGTACTTGTCCCTTGAGAGGCTTGAAATTTCATTTGAAGTGCTCCTTTGAACCAACCATTAAACTAATTGATTGAACCGGTTCAACAGTTCAAATAGTTGTTGAACCAAGACATTGAAACATTTGATTGAACCTGATGATGAAATTTTACATTGAACCAAAAATGTTGAACCAATGCATTGAACCAAGCTGATTGAACCAAGGTATTGAACCAAGGTGTTGAACTAGTTCAATGGTTCAATAGTTCAAAGATGTTAACTTTTCTTGTGAATTTTTGACAAGAGTCTAAAGAATCTTTGCAAAACCTTATACTCTTTGAATTGGTTCTTCATGTGCTGAAGGACTCACCTATAGAGTTCATATAAAAACCTTCTTTGTAGAATTTGTATAAAATATATGCCTACAAAAAAGGTAGAAAAACACCTATAGGTTCCATAGAAATAGACCTGTAGAGTCCGTAAAAATTTCTAGACTTGTGTAAAATCAAAAAAATGAATTGGTCCAAAATAGTAGGGGACGAAGGGGACCAATTTTTGGCTTGTTAGACCAAAAATGGTCAACAAATTGGTGACTCCTAGGGGAGGCATGCCTGTTATGCTTAGAAGCTAGTTGCCTCAAAATCCATTGGTCATGGAGTCAAAATGTAACTTAAAGATCAGCAATAGCCCTGATAAATTCAAGAACCAAACACAAAGATTTAACCCAAAAGGAAATGAAAACACACACAAAGCTAAGAAAACTAATAACATGTGCAAAAAGTACTTAGGAAAAATAGGAGAAAAGCAAGGGAAATATATACATGATGGAAAAGAGACTCAGTGGTAGTGCTTAAGATGTATCCCATTAATTGGGATATACATTTCTTCACCATCCAACCTCGAGAGTTAGAATGCATTATGCTAATTTCACTGAGTGATTACATATGGGCCACTCCATAAGGCATAAAAATTTGCATGCTTTCCAGGCTTAGCTCGGTCCTCATCCCATTTCAAGACAATGTCTCCTTCAAAGAAACCTTTTGATGAAGATTTCTTGTCAAAGTGTCTCTTTGTTTGTTGTTGGTGGCTGGTCATAGAAGCCATAGCCTGGTCCCTTGTCTCTTAGAGTTCCATCAGCTCACATAGCCTAACCTCCATGCTATTTCATTCTTCTAATTGTAGTTGGCGAGTGAGGTCTAAGGCTAGCAACTCAAGTTAAATGGGGAGCCTAGCTTCCCTTCCATAGATGAGCATGTATGATGAGTTACCAATTGCCCTCTTTGGGGTGACCCTATTTGCCCATAGGGCTATTTTCAACTTGGCATGCTAGTTCCTTTAATTTTCTTCCATAGTTTACTTGATGATCTTGATCAGGTTCTTATTTGTAGATTCAGCCAGCCCATTCCCCTGTGGGTAGTAATTGGATGAAGTGTTGAGATAGATACCATATGTCAATGCCCATTCACTTATTTTAGTTCCCAAAAAAGCTAATGCATTATTTGAGATTATGGTTGTTGGAACCTCGAACCTTGCCACCAAGTCCTCATAAAAATCTAGGATTGCACTTTCATTGGCCTCCTTTAGAGCAACAGCCTTTACCCATCTTATGAAGTAATCCATGGCAGTTAGGATCCACTTATGCCCAGCACTGGAGGGAGGATTAATCATCCCTATGAAGTCAAGGCCCCATTACATGAATGTTTATTCCACCTGAATAGGCTGTAAAGGCATGGTAACCAACCATTGCTTCCCATCAAAAAGTGTACACTTCTGGCACTTTCATACCTAGGCACAGGTGTCCCTAAAAAGAGTAGGCCAAAAATAGCTAGCTCTCATTATTCTTGCTGTTATAGCCCTAGGATAAAAATGACCACTGACTGGCCCATCATGGAACTCAAATAACACCTTGTCAGCCTGACTTGAGTCCAAGCATCTTAAAAGGACTCCTAAGAGATCACTTCTAAACAACACTCCATCAATCAGGGCATAAGGGAGACACTAGAGTCTGAAATACCTTCCCTTTCTCTTGTCAAGTGAGTGCAGGCACTCAACAGTGAGAAGGAAATGCCTCACATATGATTTCCAATCCTTCATGACATTTAGTTCTTCTATTTTAGCTACATCATGGATTAGCAGACTATCCTCTTTTTGCTACTTAAAGTTTGTAGTGAGGTGTTCACACAGGCCTCTCCCTCTTACTAGTTTGGTGATCATGATATCTACATCATATTCCATCACCTTAGTGATCCACCCTACTCTCTTCTCATTTAGGTCTTGATTGATCAGGAAATCTTTGATGCCAGGATGTGGAACCATGAGGTGGATTCTGCTATTGGACATCATATGTCTAAATTTCTTTAGACTCCATATGACTGCTAGGACTTGCTTTTCCACATATGTGTATCTGACCTCAAAACCTTTTAGACCTTGGCTAAAAAATGCAATTGGTTTCTCAAGGTTATCATTACTTGCCTAGGTAAGCATGGTGGAGATTACCTCTTCATTGTTGAAGGTGTAGAAGTTGAAATCTTTGGTGAAGTTAAGGCTGATCAAAGTGGGAGCCCAAGCTATGGCCTACTTGATTTCTTCAAAATTATCCTTTATTTGTATTGTCCATGTGAACTCTTCACCCTTCCTCAACATAGAGGTCAAAGGCTTGACCATCTCCACAAAATTTAGGATAAATCTCTGTATGAAATTTATCTTACCGAAGAAGCTTTGTAGGCCTTTCTTGTACTTAGACAAGGACATCTCTAAAATGGAGTGAACTCTCTCTAGATCAATAGTCAGGCCCTCTAAAGAAACAATGTGACCAAGGAGATTTCCCTCATGGATAATAAACATGCATTTCCTTAGATTGATAGAGATACCAAAATCTCTACACCTCTCAAAGATTTCTCTGAGGTGTTTCATGTGTTGGCTTGCTTCCTTTGAGAAAATTGTCACATCATCAAGATATACTATAAAAGTATTATTTATCAAGCCTCTAAAGGCCATGTCCATAGATCGTTGGAAGGTGGAACCAGCATTAGACAATATAAAAGGCATTTTCTATAATCAAACATCCCCCACTTGGTAGTGAAGGCTGTCTTATGTTGGTCATAGTCTTACACCAAAATCTGGTTGTATCTTGAATACCCATCTAAGAGGGAAAAATGATCGCTACCCATTACCATTTAAAGGATCTACTCCATGCTTCGGAGGGGATAATGGTATTTTAAAGAGACTCTATTGAGGTCTCTAAAATCAATGCATAGTCTGATCTCCCCATTCTTTTTCCAAATAGGAACAAGGTTGGCTAGCCAAGAAGAGTGTTTGATTGGAAATATTATCTTAGAATCAATCAAATTAGTGAGCTCCTTCCACATGAGAGGCTCAGTCATTGGATTGATAGGCCTCTATTTCTACTTGATTGGGCCTGGCACCTTCCTCTAGCTTAATGGTATGTTGGGCCAAACTTGGGTTGAAACCCTTTAAATCACTATACTCCCAAGTGAAGATATCAGTAAATTCTTGGCACAACAAGATGAAGGCCTACCTTTCATAGTCTATGCACACTTTCCCAAGTACAAGCAGCTTATCCTTAAATATTTCCACCTTCTCATGGTGATCCTCCTTTGTTATGATGCATGACTTTTTGCTTTTCAATTTTTCATCTCCATTGAAGATATTATCTATAGTGACCAAACCTTTGGGGAGTTTATTGTTCTTTAGCTAAACAATTTGGCACCATATTGCTGCTGCAGCTTAACCTAGTTTTTTGTATCAAACTCAACTTCTTGCAAGAAGAGTGTTATTTGATGATCACTATTGAAGACCTACCAGTTAGTGATGTTGTCAGGTACAAAGGGCTAGATCATTACTTTCAAGTGATGTGAGCTATGGTCTCAGCCTATTTCCTAAGGAATATTGAACTTGGCACCAACTTATTCTAGCCTATCTGCTTGCTTGTTCCACTCTCTAGGAATGGAGGAAATATTGAAAGCAAATAAATTTTTGACTAATTCCTATACCCTATGTTTGTAGGAATTTAGTAGATAATTCTTCATCAAATTCTAGCCTCTTACCTGATTGAAAATCAGCTCACTGTCACCAAAGACTTGCAACTCTTTGACTCTTCTTTTCCTCACCCATTCCAAACCATGGATGAGGGATTCATATTCTGCAACATTACATGTGCAATAAAATTGGAAATAAAAAGCTAAAAAATGCCTCTCTTTTGAAGGAGAGACCAACACCGCTCCACCACCAGCTCCCAACTTACTTTTTGAACCGTCAAAGAATAACTACCATAGACCTAAGCTTTCCTAGCTGGCTTTCATCAGATTTGGTATAAAAGTACCCTCTTCATGCATGCAATAAATTACAAGGCCCACCTCCTCTATGAATTTTTAAGTATCATGCTCGAAGTTGTCACTTACCCATTCATCTAAGAGAAATTCTACAACTCCTTCAAGGGCAGAGGATGGAGATTGGTCTACTTGGAACTCTTCCTGGTCAATGATGGCATAGTTGACATTTGCTGCCTTGAGCAAGTAAGGTTCTAGATTATCTCTATGGAGTGGCTCAAATTAGATCTTGACTTTAGTCCCATACTTGGTTCTAAATACTAGATAAGACCAATTCACTACTAAGTAGCTGCCTATCTTGGATGTAAAATCCCTGGATAAGGAGACGACAAAGTATGGAGGGACAGCTGCCACTACCACATCATGAGGAATTGAGAAAGTTGGGTAAGCATGAAGTGTCAAGCTCAAACCTCTTACCACACCAACTATCTTTGCTAGGGTTCCATCCAACTGTAGGACTCCCATGGTCATTTCTTTGTATTTCAAGCCCAGCTTGTCAGCTATGCATTTGGGCATCACCGAGGTGCTTGCTCTATTGTCAATGATGCAATTATGCACAAAGAAATATCCTATGACCAAGGACACATAAAAAGTAGGAACCTTTTCTTCTTTTTGGGCCTGACCTGAGGTGGAACGTTGTCCATTCATCATCAAAACATTATCACCTTTTATTGGGATAACTTGTTCATCTAGCTCATGCAATTCCTTTTGTAGCATGTCCTTTTACCTGGGTATTGATAGTGAATCCCACAAGGAGATGTTCATGTGCAGTTTTTTCATATGGTCAACCACATTGACTTGAGGGTTGCCTTCCTTCAAATTTCCTTTAAAATTATTTACATCTTGAGGTGCAATTCGAAGAGTTGGAGGTACAATCGATGGTCTAAAACCTGGGATCTTTTGATTTATGTGTAATGAAGAAGGTATTGCTAACATTTGGGTAGTATCCTGAGCTTCTTCCATTGCTCTCCTTTTGAATCTTGTGTTGGCTACAACACAATTAGATTGATTGTCTACAACACTCACATAATTGACTGAATAGAATTCACCTTCTAGATGATTCATGAGAGTAGAATCATGCTGGGTCTGATTACTACTCATGCTGGGTTGCATTAGAGCCTTAAAACATTGGGAATGGGTGGCTATCTAATTGTCTTGTACATTTGGGTAATAACCCATCATTTCATTTGTATAAATAGCCTACTCCTAACCATATCCCATGGTTGAACAACTTGGCTATTCTTACACTAGATTGTTTTGAACATGTATCATACCCTTGGATGATGAAGGGGCACCTAGATTGTAGCCTTAAAAGGGTTTGGTCTGAGTAAGCTGACCCTATCCTTGATTGTAATTTTAGAAAGGGGGCCTAAGAGATTGACCATACTATTGGTATCCTTAGTTTGGTCAGTTGCTTTGAGCTTGCTACCTTTTAATAGCCACACGTTCATTTGACATATTTTGTAAGACTCTTGACTTCATGAAGTTCATTAGGTGGAGTAGTAGCTATCTTTTCTATGATAGGTAGAAGAGCTAGGGTGGGAGTAGTGGTCTAGATTGGAGGCAACATTTCAAGGAAAAGTGGCATATGGGGTCTAAGAGCTATCTTCCTAGCATGAACTAAGCAATTTTCAACTACTATAGCTATGTCATAGGTGGCAAGCAAAACATGTCCTCCCATGGATTATATCATAATAGTGATATCACTATTTAATGCTCTTAAGTAATATAGGAAAACATAGCTAGGATTAGGTCTTACTAGAATGGGGATTCTATCCCATGTCTTCTAAAATTGAGTGTTGAAATCCTGCATGTATTCATTTAGAGCTCTTTTCATGGTAGTCAACTACTCAGCAAGTGAGAGGTGGTCACTCTTTTCTCCAAAATGGTATGTCAAGTGAGTGCCCAATTAATTCCAAGAACTAGTTGAATTTACAGTCAAAGTCCCATACTAGTCTAGAGCTTTGCCCTTGAGAGACAATGCCAGCAATTTGATTGTAATATTCTCCTCATTGACATTGTGAATATTGTAAAGGTTAGCAATATTTCTGATGTGTTCAATAATTGTGATGGGCCCCTCTCCATCAAATGGAGGCAAACTTTTGAGGACTACTCTTGGAATTGGGTCATAGTGCTAGAGATTTAAGGGGCTCTGACCACAAAAAGTCACAAAGGGTAGTGCCATAGCTATGACGGGATGTAACTGTGGCCTTGTTGTGTATGTGTTCTTTAAAATAGGTTGGGAAAGTGGTTTGATGAGTAAGGATGGGTTATCTCAAACCTCAGTCACTTTATTGAGTTCAAAGGCAACTCAATGAATTTGAAAGGAACACCCTTGGTAGTAGACCGTGTGGTGATTTTAGGCATAAGAGGTCAGACTGGTCTTTGATAAAAAAATGAAGCTCTTATCAGTGGAGTCACCAGATGCTAAAAATGATTGGTTTGATATAATAAGACTAGAATCAATCCCAAAACTTTACTAAGTATAAAAAACTTTGACCCATCGAGTGTGCCAAAAACTATTGACATAGTGGATTGCACCTAGGGTAGGAAGCCGAGCTCTTGCCTTCCACATGTCAAAATGGAAACTCCCCTCTTGCCTATGGGACTAGCAAAGCTAGAGGTGAGAGTATATAGATAAGGGCTAGCTCCCTTTGATGCATCTAAGTTGATCAAATAAGTGTTAATACACACACACACACACACACACACACACACACACATAATAGGGGGATGCAAAGGGAAAAGGATTACAGGAAAACAAAACCTACTCTAAGAGGGTGATTCATCAAAATGACTTGACCTATTCACACTCACACTCTGAACCATAAGACACATACAGACACTTTAATTGGTAAAAGGACCAGACTGCAGGGAGCTTAACAATGATACTTTAATGGAACACACAAGAGTAGGGACTCACCATAGGTGCTGTAGGAAAAGCACACTATATAATGACTTCCTTATATCTTTATGCTCTAGGTACAACTCTTCTTGTCACCTACAGGAAAGGCACCTTATAAATACCAGATGCATTGGTGTCAATCTTGTGAAATCATCAAGAAGTAATGACTAAACACAAGATAAACACTTAGACACACACAAAGATATCTAACCAGAATAGAGGTAAAAATGCATTTTATTGATTTTAGGTAAAATTTTTCCAAGGCTTTACCTTAAAAATGTGAAAGCTCCTTTTCCAAATGAGAAGTCTACAATATATAGAGGAAGGAAGGAGGCCTTTTGGCACCCTTTTTACAAATGACCCATGTGCATTCTAATCATTGGGAAAAGCAAGCCGCTTAAACATCATATGAGAAATTATGGGCCATGTCGTTTGTCTGTTTACAAGACCACTCCTTCAAGGTGATTATGTGGCTTGTCTACTCATTAATGAAAAAAATGGGTCACACCATTAGCTATTTGTGCCTCCTAATGATCAATTTGTAGACACTGTATCACTTGCTAGAGTAACTTCTTGAATATATTCCTCCCTTTGCCACTTGGACTATTTGCCTGTTCCTACACTTGGCACTTTTATCTTTTTATTCTTTGGGATATTTATTGGTACTCAAATGGCTATTTCTATATCATAAAAATGACATTCATGGACCCATAACCATTTGAAAAACAATGGCTAATCTTTCTTCTTAAAGTTGACCACTTTCAGGATGTCACCATCCTTGGCAAATTCCTTCAGGCCTTTTTCTTTGACTCTCCCTTTGTTTTTAGACCCTCCTAAAGGGGAAGTGTCCCTTCAGCTCTAGAGAAATTCCCTTCATTTGTCTATCTGAGAGCCCCCTATAAGGGTACCTACCCTTCAGGGTCCTTTGGTGGCCTTTGTCTCTTCGGCTTCTTCTGCGGGCTGTTCTACGGGCTTTTTCTACAGACAATTTTTCTGCAAACAAAAGTCTGTGGGAATTGTCTCAACCATTTTGATTTCTTTGGAATTTTCCCTAGGTCCTTTTGAGCTCATAGCTTTCTAAATTCATTTAGGCTTTTTGTCTAAAGGAATTCGTCTGAAGGAATTATGCCTTTGCCTTAACGAAATTCTAAAGGAACTTACCTTTGCAGCTTTCTTTGGCCTCTTTGAAGTGTTCCCTACCCTCCACAAGAGCTCTTGAACCTGGAAATACCCTCCACAAGGGCACTTGTCACTCAAGAGGCTTGAAATTTCATTTGAACCACTCCTTTGAACCAACTGTTGAACTAATTGATTGAACCGGTTTAATGGTTCAAATAGTTGTTGAACCAAGGCATCAAATAGTTTGATTGAACCTGCTGATGAACTTTAACATTGAACCAAAAATGTTGAACCAATGCATTGAACCAAGACAATTGAACCAAGGTGTTGAACTAGTTCAATGGTTTAATGGTTCAAAGATGTTAACATTCCTTGTGAATTTTTGACAAGAGTTTGAAGAAGCTTTGCAAAACCTTGCACTCTTTGAACTGGTTCTTCATGTACCGAAGGACTCACCTACAGAGTTCATAGAAAAATCTTCTTTGTAGAATCTGTAGTAAATCCATGCCTACAAAAAAGGTAGAAAAACACCTACAAAGTCTATAGAAATAAACTTGTAGAGTTTGTAGAAACTTCTAGACTTGTGCAAAATCAAAAAAATGAATTGGCCTAGAACATTAGGGGAAGAAGGGAACCAATTTTTGGCCTGTTCGACCAAAAATGGTCAATAGTAACAATGTGGTATAAAAGTAGTATTGTAATGATTGAACCTAATGTATCCACTTAAATAAATTTATTCTCCAAATTTTAGTGAGGAGAATTACATGATGTAGATCAGTTGGTGAGGGAACTTAAAATGTAAACCCTCAAACTAATATTAATTAGTTAGAAATAAAAGAAACTATAAAACTTGATTAGATACTTTCTATCATGAATGAGACTAAATACATAATAGTAGATTTAGATCAAGAATTTCATGGACCTGATGAGGAAGATGAATAAGAAGTTCTGAGGAACAATCTAAATAACAAGAAGTGCCTTAGTACCATGGGCATTAAGAAGGTCAACAAGTGGTTAGAGCTCAACTAACTATAGAGCTTGCACCTGACATGAAGAAATAAAATCCACCCAATTTTAATGGTATGGTTTTGGGTTATGTAATTAAATATTAGATCACATAAATGGAAAAGTATTTCAAAATTTGAAATTGCTCTCAAGTGACTAAGTTTGTGTGGGGAGCTCACCAACTGGCTAGTGAAGTAGTCACTTAGTGTGATAATAAGAAGCTTGAGATGAACCTTGATTATACTACCACCATATGAGATCGATTTGTGACTCATTTTAGATTATGATGGTTACCTCAAATCTATTTTTATCATAAATTGATCAATTTATAGAAGCTAAAGCAAATGGATTCATTGGTGAATGAATATTGGGATCAATTCACAAAACTCTTAAATTATGTTTTGTAGTACTAGAAGTATGATTTTTTTAGATAAGGAAGTTAATTATGGGATTCAAACCCTAAATTCAATGTGTAGTGGATGTGCATGGACCATACACCATGTATCAAGTCTTTGAGAAGGTATTAAAGTAGGAACATATAGAAGTTAGAGAAAATTTTAAAAATAAGTTTCGTAGTTCCAAGATAAACTTCAAGAAGAAGAACTGGAAATGGAATAAAAATTCTAGGAACTAGTTCAATAGTCAAAATGTGAGATTCAATAATGATTGACAATAGGAAATTAGGAATTAAATTCATAAAATAAATCAAGGGTGTTAGTCAACCAGAGAGAAAAGGACCATTGGGTAGATGTGTTACTTGTGGAAGAGATCATTATGCCAATAATTTTCCTTAATCGAAGATATATGGTAAAAAAAAGAATACATCCACTTATACATCATAATAAGGAACCTTAAAATAATGTTTTCATGAAATATTAGATAATTGAAAATAAAAATTCCAAGCCTCTCCCATAAAGTACCAAGTACTTTGTTTGGAAATTATGTTACTATTTTGATAGACATAATAGCTATTGAATGCTTTATCTCTCCTAAAACACTAAGGAAAGTTGATTTTATTGTAAATGATTGGTAAATTTAGAACCAAAATGAATCCAATGTTAAGTTTGACATATATCTCATTGAGGCTAAAATCAAATTACCAAAATTCACCATAGTTGTTTATCTTTACATATCACCACTAGGTTCATATGATGTGATCATAGGAGTGAATTGGCTCTCTAGGAACAAAGCCAAAGTTGATTATTTCCTTAAAAAATTTGAGTTTTTAATGACTTTGGAAACCAAACCCAAATATAAGGATATTATAGAGACTTCAAACTCAGGCAAATTAAAACCATTCAATTGAAAAAAGGTTCGATTAAGGGATGTCAAGCATTCCTAGTCAAGATGGATGAAATTGGTGAAGCTAAGGAACCCACTTTGGAAGATTATCCTTTTCTAAAATAATTTAGAGATTTTTTTCCAAAAGATTTATTAGGTATTTTTCTAAAAATGGAATTTTATTTCACCATTGATGTCATTCTAGGGTTAGAACCATAGTCTAAGGCACCTATAGGATGACAACAAGTAGGTTGATTAAGTTAAGGGCAAAAATTCAAGATATTTTGGCTAAGGGTTTAATTTATTCAAGTGTTTCACCACATGGTACACCAATATTATTTTTAAAGAATAAGGACAAAATTATTCATCTATGCATTGACTACCACATGTTTAAAAGTCAAGAATAAAAAATAGGTATCTATTGCCACACATTGATTATCTTTTTGATCAATGCATGTACAATAGTATTTTCAAAGATTTATATTCACATTGGGTATAATACATTAAGAATTCAAGATCAATATATTACAAAAATATATTTTAAGACTCATTATGGGCACTAAAAGTTCACAATACTTTTTTTTTGGATTAACAAATGTACCTACAACATTCATGAATCTCATGAAGAGTGTGTTCAAAGATAATATAGATCAGTTTGTACTAGTCTTTTTGGATGATATTATTATCTATTCCAAAAGTGAATAAGAGCATGTTGAACACTTATGTTTAGCCTTGAAATAATTATAGAAGCACAAAATCTATGTAAAGTTGTCCAAGTGTGTTTTATTTTAAATAAGATTAGAGTACTTAGGGCACATTATGTTAGCATAGGGAATTTTAGTAGATCTAGCTAAGATTAGATCAATTATAGATTGACTAGCACCAAAAAATACTCATGAGGTACATAGTATCATGGGTTTATCATGGTAATATAGGAAATTTTTACCAAATTTCTCCAATATAGCTAATCCTAGTAACTCTCTTCAACTAAAATAACAATATTGTGTGGACCAATAAGTGTGAATAAGCCTTTCATGTTTTAAACTAGAGGATTAATTTAGCACCAATGTTATAGATTCTATATCTAAATGGTAACTTTGCCTTTATAATAGATGCATTAGGAGATAGTTTAGCAACAAATATTATGCATGATGGCTAAGTTGTGGCTTATGAATCAAGGAAATTGAAGCCATATGATGCAAAGTATGCTCCTCATCACCTAGAACAACCTACCATAGTTCATGTTTTACAAGTTTGGATGAATTATTTGTTTGGAAAACATTTTGAAATTAAAACTAATAACTTGGGTCTTAAGTACATGTTTACCTAACCTAAACTCAATGCTGATTAGAAGTGTTGGTTATAGTTTCTATCAGACTATGATTTTGACATTAATTACATTAAGGGTAAAGAAAATAGAGTTATAAATGCCCTTAGTTATATAATGTACATTGCAAATTTTTATATAATAAGAAGTAATTTTTTAGATCAGGTAGTAAACTTATCTCCTAGAGATTATTCATACAAACATGTTAAGAAATCTTTGGTTGAGAATTCTCAAGATTATAGATACTA
>JARHVA010004368.1:72500-175000 GCA_037957365.1 Torreya grandis | reverse complement strand
CACTTTATATCTTGAACAACAAAGCATCAGCTAACCAAATCGATTCATCTTTTATTATTATGGTTTGAATAGGAGGAATATTTATGGGTTTTGTTAAGAAATTTGTTATACATGTTTGAATGCATGAAAATGATGGATTTAAAAAAAAAAATTCACCTAAATCCATAGGGTTTCATGTCTATATACCTAGAGATGGACTTAGGTTCCATCATCAAGCCTATAGAGTTGAGGTTGAGTCCTATTAGATGAAGACCATGTCCATAAGTTTGATTTAAAGATGTATCATTTGACTATTGAATTAAGGTTAAAGTATAACATGTAAGTTATACTTTAATTTTACCACATGATATTTTATTAATATATTTAGGAATAGTACATATGTATTGGAATTTTAAGTTATTCTTCATATATATGGTGGTGACTGTATACCTATATATATGCACTTACAGTCAAGATCTTGTGTAAAATATTATCAGGTTTCATATTGCTTAGTTGAGAATGGGAACTTGTTTCCATAATTTTTATAAGTGAATATATGTTTATATACACACAGGAACAAGTAAATATGATTACATTTATTTATACATGCAATTTTATTAAACATATGCATGAACTGGTTTTCCTTTAGGTGAGCTAGTATAGTTGTGGGTGTTAGTGGAGTAATCTAAAGATTATATATAAAACTTGTATTAATTATTTTAGTTCATTTTAATCCTAATTTATTGGGTATATTTTCATAATATGTGTGTAGTAATGTAATTTTTTATATCTATATATATGAAAATGCTTAGATTAGACTATATCTGTATGAATATTTAATGTTTTTAAGGATATAATAAACTGAGTTATAGGAAGAATGAATGGTAAAATATAAGTATGCATTTGAAATATAGTCCATATTTATTTAAGTAAAACATATTATGTGATGGTAAAATTCAACTCATACAATTAGAAACTTTGGAGTAGATGTTTTGATAATATCAAGTTGAAATATAAAGTATCCATATATGCAAATAAGTATTTTTTCAAAGCTATATATTATCTTGAACAATAATGAAAAATGGGAGTATAAGGTAGGTAATATATATTTTATAGGACTTGTTAAAATAATGACATATGCCTATAGGAATTTTGATAAACATTGAGATATTTATATAAGCTTATACGAGTTGTATCTAGATATTTACATAGTTGAAAGTGACAATGTGGATTCTGACTAAAATATTTGATTGAGAGGATGTTCAATACTAGTTTTGATGGTATATATATGTATATGAGAGTGACTATTCTTAGTTTTTATAATTGTTAGTGAACCTAAAGAATAAACTTAGGTATTTTTTATACCTATTCTCTTATTTTATATTACTTATAATGGATCTATTTATAAGTGGAAATAGGGAAGAACTTGTTCAGAAGACATAGTTAGAATGTAACATATTCTAAAAGACCTTCTTTTATAATAGATAAAAAATAGATAAAAATGATGTGATGTATATAAAAAATCCAAGAGATAATATTTATATATAAGTCAGTTTGATATTCATAGGTTAAAATGTTGACTAAGTCCTAGTATTAGGTATATATGCATATGAATTATGTTTAGGTGATATGAAACAAAGGACTTATAATACTTTGATTTCTTAATCTAGTATTTTTTGGCAAGCTGTATATGAATACAATTCATTGGATGAAAATTAAAATTATCACTCTTATAATTAAGTGAATGAAATAAATGATATTTATTATTATGATTATTTGTATTATATGTTACTATTAGGTTAAATGTGTGTTGAAATCTATATTATTCTACTTTAATCTATATATGAGAATTATTAGACTATTTTTTTTGATAATAGAATATATTTATATGAATATGTCAATGGGAAACTCATATACATATCCATTGATATCATGTGATAGTCATGATTCATTAGAATTGAGTTCTATATGAGCTAAATTGACTCAAATTTTTAGATCTACATTTTATAATAAAATCTTTGACCAAAGTAATGTTATAGATAAAACATTTTTATTTCACTTTACTTTATAGTTTACATGTATATGTTGATTTCATAGTAGATAGAGGATTGAATTCCATGGTCTACATTATTGCCACATTTTTTAGTGATTATACACACAAGAGGTCTGGTTTATTTTTTGATATCCATATTTTCATCATCTAACCCTTCATGAGGGGTAGAGCCTCCCATTGGGAGCTGTGTAAGAGACTATTGGTATGCGGTTGGAGGTAAATTACCTGAATGATGCTCTCCCTTTGTTATTTTATTCAAACATTGGGATTATACTTAGGTTATATTGATGGATAATTGAGTTGATATGAAGATCTTTTTGTACTATTATACACATTATATTTTATATTTGGCTTTATAATATATTATACATTATTATTTGATTGATATTTAGCACAATCATTCTTGTGTAAATTGTAAATTATTTTGAAATTATATAGCACTGGATGTAAGCCTATTTAAAGTTAAAATTTGGATTATAACAATATTTATTATACTCAATTCTTTGTACTATACTTTTATTCAAAAATTAATCTTTAAATCTAATTAGATTATTTGAAAATTAGATGGATCAATAATTTATTATTCAATGGGTTAATATATTATGCATTTATTGATTTAGATACATTTATTATTCAAACAATAATGATTCATATAATTATAGATAACTTTATAATTAATCTATGTGATAAAAAATTGCATAATTGTTGGTTAACCTAGTGGGGTTGTAACAATGAGGTATCATAGTTGTAAAATGATTATTGCATAGAATATAATGTGAATGAAATTTTAAACACATGTTTTCCATATTTTTTCACTTAATAAAATTGTTTAAAATTATTCCAATGATAAAAAATGATTACATCCATACTCTTTATTTTTTTTATTTTTTTGATGAGGATTATATTCATATTTTTTCTCAAAATAAAAATGTCAAAAGTGATTATTTTCATCCCTTAAATACACATGTTTAAAATGATTAATTGAATGAAAATATAATAATTGATCATATTTATAATTCTTCCTTGTATAATCATAAAGACAAATTTATTTTAAAAAATAAGAAAAATGTCTTGCAAAATCCTTCTTCCTTTTCTCAAGTTATGGAAATTATGAAATAAGTAGATAGTGTTAATCACTTTTGTGTGGTTGATGATGATCATATTATTTATATTGGTTATTATACCTCTACTTATACCTCTATTACCCATATTTATCATATGTTTATAACCAATAATCATATTAAAACCTCAAATCAACTTTTTCATACTTTAGTTTTATGAACCCATGAGATTGTTCATGTGATGCAAACAATAGGTGAATTATAAAGACAAGTACAAAATTTAAATATATATTCCATGGAACCCAATTAATAAGTTGACTATAATTCTATATATGGTCATCCTACAATGCATAAGGTTATTAATACTCTTATCCCATGTATTTTTATAATGGTTATGTTTTCCTTATTTCATGTGTATAGAAATCATTGTGTAAATCTTAAGAACTTTGGTGTTTCTCTTAGGAAATATGGTAAAAATTATGCAATGTTCCCTAAAACATTTCTTAAATATTATTAGGTCATTATTTCACTTTGTTTCACAATTTACCTAATGGTAACTAATATGTGACCATGTGCCACATTTTAGTGTACTCCATCTCTACACCAAGGAAATATTAAGCTATTGTAATTATATTTTAATATTAAAGGATATAATGCATAATTTTATATATCAATGAATTAATATATATATAAATAACACAATTTTAGTGGAATTAGCTTACCTCTTCTCAAGGAGAAAGTGTTTTTTATGCTTAAAAATATATCAATCATTTTTTATATAAGGTCACAACACTTGAGGATTTTTTTCATCACTTATACTTATTTATTAGACTAAATATTCACATTTTTTTTAATTCATCATAATACAAGTCTTTATAACATCCATGCACCAATTAAGGAAAATCTAAAAACATGGGATAATCATAGAGTGACATCGAAAAATAAATCCTAAATCTTCCCTTAGTAGATCAATGCAATTTTGAAAATGAAATAGAAAGATAATAAATGTTACTTGATAAGTAAATTATTTATTAACCTTATATTTGGTGTCATGATTAGATATAAATATAATGAATAATTTTTTCAAAACTATTTTAATGTAATCATTGGATAAATGGTCATATAGTAGATAGGTGTCATGCATTAAAACATAAGATCCATGATATTATTAATAGTGGTGGAATTAATATGATATATCTATTATGAATTCATAAGTCACAATAACATCTTTCAATATAAAACAACCTATAAAAAATGATGTTTCATATTCTAAATTAATAATTTCAACTTCTAAGGTTGAATCACCTAATGTACCAACCATGGTTATTAATGATCCTATAAAGACTCATATTTCACATATGGAAAATATAATAATTATTTTTTATATGGAATGAAATGGAAGGAAAGGATTTATGATATATACTAAAGCTCAATTAAATATGTTTAACCTTCCTTTCTATTTAGAAATTGGATATGATATCATAGATTTAACTCAATGATAACCTTATTTTTTTAATAATTAACATTGGGATGTATTAAATTTGTGTTATCTATTGGTCTCTAAACATATCCTAAATTGTTATATGTTATACAATCCTTATTTCATTTCAATTATATATTAGGATATAAAAGGTTACAAATGATAAATTCAACACTTAAAAATACAAATTAGCATATTACATTTGAATATTAAGGAAATACAAATAAAATATAAAGACATAGAATACATTTAAATAAAAATTTTAATCATCCCAAAATATATCATACTAAATTTCAAATAAAATTTAAGTGAATACCTAAGAAAAAATTACAAGATAAAACTTAATTAGAAAAGTAGAAATAGTTACTAGTAAATCTCAAAGGAAAACTCAATTTATTTATATATTTCCATGAAACAGAGACATTAATTTAGAACATAATGAATTTTTTATTAAATATTCTCATTTTTAAAATAAATTGTCAAGTATTTTTCAATGTATCGTCTATTTTATTGATTGCTCATTTTTTACTTGGTGATTTTTAATGACTTCTTTCCACTGGAATATGGTTGTTTCCTTCTAATTATTCCTTTCAATATTTTAAATTATTATAATTTCATTTTAATATTTTTATCTTATAATTTATGTGTCTCATATCTATTTTCACCTAATTTTATGGTTTTCAAATGTCTCAAAATTGTTTATTCACCATTATGCATATGGTACAAATCTTTCCTGATATTTCCATAATACACATCATACATAGATATATAAAACACGACTTACATACCTAAGTTAGATCATACATTTTATACATCTATGACATATTATTATCATGATAAAATTAGTAATAAATTTCCTATATAGTGGGTATGATTATTATAATAAATCATAAAATGAGAAAAAAAATTATGTGCATTTATGATTTGAACATTGATATATATCATACTTGTCTACCTTTAGACAGTTGAATTCTTCCATTTTAGTGGTGTAACTAATATTATATCATTAACATTAAACATATTTAAAATATTCTATCCAATCCACTCATTTTCATAATTCCATATTTATATCACCCTAACTATGACATGACCACCATAATATTTGAATAATTCCATATAGTCCCACCAATTTTACATTTTGATTAATTAAATAATTAACTAATATTATTTTTTTAATTAATCACTAATTAATATATGCACACATAATCCCAAATAAATAATAAAATTATCCAATCACATCATTTAATCTATTTAACCTCCCATTAATCATTAATAAATTTATTAAAACATCTTTAATAATGTCCAACAACCTCATTTAAGACATTAAACTCTTTAAAGAATCATTTAAGACATTTAACCATTATAATAAAACACATTTAATACAATCAAACCTATATTAAACCCCTAATTAAGACATTCAACTCTATAACAAACACATTTAAGACATTAAACTCATTCAACAACCAATCAATAAACTCATTAATCATTTGATAACTTTTTTTAATTAAAACATTCAATTCCTAACCAATTTATTGAATTCATTTGACCAAGCCATTCATCCATCAACCAAGGAATCTATAAATTGTCCATCACATCCTTCATTTTTGATCATCATGAAAACATGTTGGATCATGTTGAAATGCAAAAATCTAGTGAAATTTATAAACTATCATCTCATCAGATCAATCAAACTACTAGGATTATTGTAGGGAATCTATTGAGGAAACACATATCAATCAATAAATATCAAATCTAGACAATGAAAGATAAGGATTAATTTGGTAAGTGAGGTAAAAAATATTTGTTTTCTTTCATTTCTCAATCAGAGCATATGTTAAACTAGATTAGATATTTAGATTATTTTTAAGTTCTTATTCACAAGATATAATATTTTCATATTAGACTGTGGCACTCCCAATAGCAGACTTTCTTCCTTTTTTCATAACACTCTTTTCTACTTGTTTGGATACTTATCTTATTTTTTCCCATTTTATAAGCACTTTTAACATAGTTATGGTTCAAAATATTAGTTGTTCAAGTTTAAATATAACTAATTCTTGTTATTTTTAACTTTTATTTTCCGTTCTTTACCAAATAAAATTCTTACACTATTAAAGACATTTAAAACTTTGGGATTGACATTTTTTGCTAATCTTCAACACTTGTATAATTTTATATCTATTTTTTATAGTTCTGATCTTTGGTGCTTCTTCCCTATTAAACAAAATTACCACACCTAACTTTAATGTTTACACATTGAATAATGGTGTTTTCACATTGAGAAATGGTGTTTACAAAAATTTCATAACATTTACATACAAAGGAATGATGTTTGTGTACTAAGGAATGGATTGTTTTACCTATAATGTTAATATTCTAGAGGTCATAACTTTTGACTCAATTATCTTTCTGAGTTCTCATTCACAAAAAATGAATATCTCAAAAATATGCATGTAGGAATATTTTAGTTTTTCCATTACTTATCTCTAATTTTCTAATATTTAAGTTTGGTGTTTTTTTGTTGTATTGTCCTAACCCTCTCTTACAATAATTTTTTGTCAAAGATCAAACTAAAAAATACTAACTTGTGTTCTTACAGTACCATTAGTCAAAGTCTTTAAATTTGAAACACTTTATTGTTAACATTTTTAAAATAAAATTATTTAATTACATTAATGTTTATTTATATCTTTTTTATGATGCTAGAGTTGTGTATGCTCTTCTCTTTCACTAAAAGTAGAAACAACCTAGTTACTTGTGTATCCTATTGAAAAAATTGTGTATGCTATTTCCTTATGTTACAAAGCAATTTTGGAAAATATAATAAATTCATACCTTATTTATTTTTATTTTTAGGGTTTATATATAACTTTTATTTCATCACCAAGTTATAGGCCAAATCTTGTTTGTTGAAAGTCTAATAAACTCCTTGTTGTGAATGTTTTCATTAGCTAAGAATTCACCTATTTTATCATTACAGTGAAGTGCTTTGGTTTCATCCATCAATACTGAATCCCTCAATGACACCCTTATTTCATGGAATTATACCTCATCATAATGAAATTTATATAGGTAATTCCCTTAAATCATCTTTTTTGACCTATCAGAGGATGATTTTTTTAATAAATGGATATTAGTGCTATAATATCACCCACTATACGTATTTTTTGTTATTATCAATGGAACACTAATTAGATGTAATATTACTTCACTAAATTAGGTTGTGTTGATTGAGTATTATTATTTTCATATTATGAGAGACCAATTATTGAGTCAATACAAAAAAACACCAAATATACCAAACGATAAAACTCAAACCAAACCAATGGCATACCAAACAAGATATCAAACTTAGTTGAACCAAGAAATTGAAAATATTTTTTATCAAAATCTAGTCCATATTTATATCCTTAAAAATCAAGCCAATTACCCATCCAATAGTTATAATCTCAATCCACATGTCTCCCTTATCAATATCATAAAATGGAAATTAGTTATAGATGTATAAGTCTATCAAGACTAAAATGAATTATATATTGAAAACATCTAATATATAATCCATATTTTGGTATCCATAAAATCTTATATCAACCCTTCAACATCAATAACTTCATCACCTATTCAATCCAACAAGCTATCTAGCCATAAATCCAATAATCCAAAATCCACACCAACTAGGCCCCTTATCCATACAAACCCCACCTTATTATATCCAATCCATAATATAAAAGTTCACAATTAAAGTATCTAAAATTCCATCATGATCAAGAAAGACTATATTTTTGTCAACCCCATTTCACTTATCCATAATCATTTATCACTATCCCTTATCAAAAAACCAATCCAATACAACATAAATCTAACCCCTAAGCCATAAAAATATAACTATGTCATACCATTTCCACTCTAAGGAATGTCACTTACTCAATAACCAAGTGGATCTATGTCTTTAAATCAATAGATAGGGATATGATAAGATCCATTTTCAAACCATGATCAAACTACTCCACTTTTGAATCAATATCATGACTTACCTCTAATATTTAATGAAACCATATTTGACCAACACATCCATAATGAGATTATATTTAATGAACGTATCTTTAACCAACCAATATTTAACCACAATTTCCTACCTCTAATCATTGATGAGATATTATTTGGTCCAACACCCATATTTGACTAACCACCCATCGTTGACACACCTACATATAACAAATGCATTTTTGATGAACACACATTTGACTTCCATAACATACTAACCATTAATCAATTTCCCCATCTCCTATCACATATCAAGACTTATAACATTAAACCTCAAGTAAAATTGGTATTTGTAGATAGTGTAATCTATATTTCCCTCTATGGTAACCACCCTATCTTACCTATAAGTATTAGAAGACCCACCATGAATATGAAAATATAATTGGTAGCCTATCAGTTTGTCTCAATATCATTTGTCAAATCTAACATTCTTAAAAATGAGAAGCTCAAAAGCTTTAATAATTCTTGGTTTAAAAATGATGCTTTTTCATCCTATTTTTATAAGAATAAATATCTTATACCAAACAAAATCTATAAAATCATGTTCTATAAAGGACGAGGCCTTAAATTTACAAGGAAGGAATCATAGAAGTAATTCATGTGCATGCAAAAAAATGATATCACGACTCAGATACAAACCCATTGATGATCAATACAATAATATTTAAGAGACTTCAATATTTCTTAATTAAGTTTTACCTAATATTGAAATATTTTCTACTCATGGTCTTTATAACAATATTTATACCACTAACCTTTTCAGTGACACCATTTTACCCACCATTCATAATAACATCCACTATCCTCAAGTCATCAATCAAGACTAATAAAATCATATACCACTTGACTTAACTCATTAAAATCATATAAATCATGAGACACGAGATGACATGTAACCATGAGATCATGAAAAAGGATTTGAAATTAATCTTAACACATCATCCTATTTTGGGTATTAATACTAGTTCCTCAATCAAAACAAATCTAGAAATCAATAACAGTAAAATTATAAAAAATCATATTCTTCTAGTGAAAAATTCTTTGAGGCACTATAAAACAAAGGAAATCAAAATCAAAAACATAAAAAGAAACTTATTAGTGAAAACATTTCTAAAGAACTAATAGATGAGGAACTCAATCTTCCCCTTGTACTAGAATAACCATATCAGAACAAAATAGAATCCCAAAATCATAAAACTTGTGTCTACTTTTAATCCTATGGAATAGACATCCTTCATCATCTTACTATTAAAAATTTTAGATGACTTCACGTATCCATTATTATGTGTGACTATTGGTCCCAATCTCTTTTTATATCCAAACATTAAAACTAATCTCCATAATTCCAACATATTTCTAACTCTTTAATAGAATAAATTAACATCTCTAAACTAGTGAACCTCCCTTTTCACCTTAGTAGGTATCATCTTCCATTGGAGATGGTATGTTAATACATAGATAAGATATTTAGATGAATATAACTCAATAATCAATGAAATTACCAAAGACATATCTAGATCACATATCTAAAGGTAAATATGTCAATGTAGTAAAAATTTAACAAAAAAAATCATCCAAAGGTGAAAACCATTCTTATGGCACCTTAGAAAATTACCATGATGAAAAATAATTTCTTTAATCCTGAATAAAATCAATTATCTAAAATTACTCTACACTTGGGGGAAATCCCATTACATCTCAACCCTACACATCCTAAATTTTTCCTTCATCAAAATCTAGCCTTATTATCCTTACCATACTTATCCATTCAATCCTAAACCATCCTTACCCATCCTAAAATCATCTCAAGACATATTTACCTATCATAAACACTTCCTTAACATATCTTAAATTTTCCTTACCATCCTTATCCATTTTATCCTAAACCATCCCCAAATTTCCACTCCATCACAAACTTTCCCAACCTTAAACATCCTTATTATCCTTTCCATATTTATCCATTCATTTCATTACATAATATCCTAATTTTAACCTTGATAAGGAAGTGGAAAATATCTTGGAATAGGTTTTGGAACAATATTTATTTACCCATGCTCCTTCAAAGCATAACATCAATATAACATGAAGATAATTGGGTACATGTTACTTACGTGACATGGTCCTTAAATATCCCATCTTGATCCACCTTATCCCATCATAAATCCCTTGACCATTCCATACAATTTTGAAACCTAAAACATTCCATACACCATCACCTTCATCCATGATGCTAGAAATAGTTTTTCCTTTGTTCATATCTTAGTTGTTTGTAAAAAATCCAAAAATACAAAAACATTATAAAACCCCCAAAATCCAAAACATCCAATAAATCCAAAATTAATAACTAATTCCAAGCCCTCAAAATCCATTTTTATTTTGCTTATTCTAGTTAAAATAATTTTTCACCTTTAAATAAATCATCTCATCTTCATTAGGATATATCATTCTCACATCAAAGCTTACAACCTTATCAAGATATATCATTCCCAAATCCAACCCCCTTTTAATATATAGTTGCTTGGGGAAAATAATATATTTCATCTTTATCAAGATAGATCATTCATAATTATATAAAATCAATCACTACATTTTAATTTTTTTGGCTTGATAAAGGATAAAACATAACCAATTTTTGTGTGTTTTTGTTACTTGTTTGTTCTATGTTTTTCTTATCTTTTTTGTGTATAAATTAGTGTTAATTAATTTGGAAATAATGACATCATGGTTTTGCATATCATGATGCATCATATTATATTAAAATAAGGTTGGTTAAATAGTTTTAAATCTTTACAAGATTAGTAGCATGTACCACAACATTATCAACATTCATTTCTGAACATACATCCATCAATAATCATTCATAAATTTTAACCACAATTAACGTTTCATATAAAAAACTAATAAAAATGATCTCTAACCAAATGCACATATTAATAACATATAAGAGCATTAATCCATCCATCACATCATCATATACATATATAACAAATAAAATCCATGATATCTATAAAAACGAGCCTTTTTCATCATCAATCCATGTAATAAATTAAATCCTTAAGTTATGGTTACCTATTTAAATAATCAATCCAATCTAAATAATTAAGATTTATGATTTCCACATCAAATTTTGTATATTTATTGATATGAATCCCTCCTAAATCCATCACCCTCACATATATCATTACTTGGGGCATGTCAAAGATCATAGCTTTATTTAGATTTGTCCTTCCCAATCCAACCCTTGAATATATAATTGTTTGGGTTAAATAAAAATAAATATAAATGTTAAATTATTATATTAAGTTTATTAATATCATTCATACATAACATCCATCAAACCATATATATCCATAATCATCATACTATCACATGCGACCCAACCCCTCTATTTATTCCTCATATGTAACCCATATATTTTCATACTAATCCATCCATGCTAACCCTTATTCTCATTTAAAGAGATAATCCATGTATTTAATTACTGCATGCCTTTTCAAAGGGGCATCATCCATACTAATCATCATTAATTAGCCATACCACTAGGGGAATCATAGTGCACCTTGAATTCATTTTCTAACCTTTTTGTATTCTTTGAAATGTTGTTTCTTATTCTAGTTGTGAAACCATTTCAAAAAGAAGAAAATATATACACCTAAATTCTACCATTTTAGTGTCATCACTACTCTTTTATCATCAACATTCATCATATATCACTTATCATAGCTAATTTGTTCATCATCACAAATCCAAATTTATATCACCTTAATTATGAATAACCACCATAATAATCAGATAAATTCACATAGTCCCACCAACATTACACTTTAAGTAATTAATTAATTAATACTAGTTATTTAATTAGTATCTAATTAATTCATGTACATATAATTCAAAATTAAAATTAAAATAAATAATAAAACTATCCAACCACTTCATTTAGTCCATTTAACCTCTCCATTAATCATTTAAAAACTTATGCAAACTTCTTTAGGACATTAAAAAACATTCAAACAACCTCATTTTATATAATAAACTCCATAAAAAAATCATTTAGTATGTTATATTATTATAACAAACATATTTAAGAAATTCAAACCTCTAATAAACCCATCATTAAGATATTAAACTCTTTAGTAAATACATTTAAGACATTCAATTCATTCAAAAACCAATCAACAAACTCATTAATCATTTTATCACTTCCCTCAACTAATTAATTAAATTTACAATAAACTTATTGAATTCATTTGACCAAGAAATTAATTCATCAACCAATAAACCTATAAATCCTCCATTGCATCTTTAATTTTTGATAACCATGTAACCATGTTGGATTGTTTTGAAATGAGAAAATCTAGATAAATCTATCAACCATCGTACTATGAAATTAATCATTCAAGCATCATGATGTCAAAAAATTGTTGGATTTTTTGTATGGAATACATTGAGAAACTAAATATTAATAAATCAAGAGCATAAATATGCAATGAAAGAGAAGGCTTCAATTATTTTTCTTTCATTTATCAGTTGGAGGGTATGTTAGACTATATTAGAGATGTATTATTTTTAATTTTGTGTTCACAAGCTCTAATATTTTCATATTACACTACCTATGAATTTTTTTTTAAATATACATATTACAAATGTGATTCTCATGGTATTATTTAAGTGGATGAAATGTAAGATATACAAGCTATGTATGATCATGGATAAAAGATTGTATTTGGTTTCATCAAGACCACACATGTGGACATTATCACATTAGAGGAGTGCCTATAATGGAGAATATTTTGAGTGGATCTTAGGTTATATTCATCCTGATTTCCATTCATCATATATAATTACTTATTTAACTATAAATATATTTATTTTGTCTACATCTTGTGTACTATGTTACATAAATATATAAATTAGGTTACATTACATATGATTGATACATAGTTACATTACATGTTCACTTATGTGCCCTATGATTTATCAATTACCTACATGTGCATACTCCTACTTATATGTGCTAATATATGTTTAATGTCAATGTATCATCCATTGTTTTCCATATAGGATCATCTCTTCATTAGATCATGTTATGTTCATGTGACTATTCGATCAATGATTACATCTACTATGTGTGGTGATATGATTGTGTGTTATTTATTTGCCTATACTATGTAAAATTGTATGCCCAATACCAATATACATATCATGAATGCTATTAATTATTATATTTTATCTTGGCTTGTGCATGTTTTATATTTATTTCTACATTCTTATTTCAGTTTCACTTGTACTATAATTACTTACCATGATCCATATGTTACATATATTCCCTTATATTTACATAATACACATCACTCATCTATTGATGTCATATGACTTAGATACATACATTATATTATAATATATATATATATATATATATATATATATATATATATATACATTTGGGACATATTATTGTTATGCTTAAATTATCCATACATTTCCCACATAGGTGGTTGGATTATTCTAGAAAATTATAAATTAAAATATAAGAAAAAACATAAAAGTAAAAAAATTATGTGCTTTTATATTTTCACACATTGATATATATCACACTTATCTACCTATTCTATAAGATTACATATCCTTTTTTCAAATTTGACTCTTATGCTATTCATTTAATGGGAGAGATGCAAGATACCCTCATTACATATGAGCATGTAATTAAAGATGCTATCACCTATGGGATTTATCACATTAGAGGCATGCATATATTGGGGGTTATTTTAAGTGGGTCTCAAGTTCTATCCTTACCACTTTCCATTTATCACATAGAACCATTTGTTTAAATATACTTATCCTTATATTGTCTATATCTTTGGTTTTATGTTACATAAATATATAAATAGTTTTCTTACATATGATTGATGCATATATGCTTTGATTTTTCTCATGTGTCTACTATTATTTATTTATTTTCTACATGTGTAATATTATACTCGAGGTATAATTCATTTTTCATGTCTATGTATTAACCAATGTTATCGATATAAGCTTATATATTCATCATATCATGTTGTGTCCATGTCACTTTTTGATCCATGATTGAATCTACTATATGTGGTTATAAACTATGTGTGATTTTCTTGCCTATATTATGTAAAATCATATTCTTGGTACCATGATATATATCATGAATTTTACTACTTGCGCTATACTATGTTTTTTTCTCTAAATTACAATGGTATTTACCATGCATCTATTGTGGTATACTAATATTATGTGTGAAATTCATTTTTATACCTACACTACTAGGGATGCATTTATGCAATGGGAAATGTCATTTTACCTCTCCTTACTAAGTTTTTTTTTCTATATATTTCAATTTTTGGTAACACATTAACCCTCCTACACCATTAACTTAGACATAGAGCTATTATTCACATACTTTATTACCTTTAAATTACCATTTATGGCATCATAACCACATGTTCCTCATGAGTTTCATTAATTATACCTAATGATATCAAGGATGAAATAATATTATAATTATTTTATATTCACTATAATTATTTCCATTGGTGGTATCATACTTAATTTAGAAGTCAAATATAATATGTTATTATGAGAGCTAACTACTTCTACTTTTCTCAAGTATGCAATTAATTATTATAAAACAACTTATTTAAGATATTTTACATATTATTCTCAATTATAAAAATGAATGAAAAGTTTATGGAGTCATGGGAAGTTTCAGACACTCTAGGAATATCTCATTATTTTTACACAAAGTTGGAATCACACATTCTCAGGAAACCTATGGTGGTAATGCCTTTTTTATAGAACCTATAGTAAGTCCACCAATTATTAAAATATCATGTGGCCTAATTTCAAATAACACTTGAAAATTTGGAAATTTTTAATTATTTATAATGGCTCAGTTCATCTTCTAAGTGATTTGTTTACCTCTTATTATCATTTTTTTTTATATATAATCCTTTTCAAGATGTGAAACATTCAATGAAAGTCAGGATGAGAAGTGAAGATACAATTTTTGAATCCAAGGTTTAGTTTTTCTAATTATTTTATTTGATGTTATTTTGTGTTGTGAATTTTTTAATAAAATTTGTAAGAAATGCAAAGTATTGTGTAAGCATCTGGATAGCTACAAATTGTATTTATGAACATAAATGCCATTGATTGGAATTAAGCCTATACATGATAATGATATATTTTTATTATGAGGAGTAATTACACCACTCTATTATAGTTATATCATCTTAATTTTATCTAAGCTAATATATGTGTCATTTTTTTGACATTGTTCCCAATTTTTTTGGTTTACTTCATATTCAATGTTGAAAACCTTTTTTCATAACTAGAATAAGGCATAATAGTAAGTAAACAACCATGTATGTGTTAGGAGTTTAAATAGGTTTTATATTGATGATTTTGAGTGGAATATCCACCATTTTATGGATAAATTTATTATGAAATACCATTTAGTTCCATTTTATATGGTTTTTTGCGACTATTTTATAGTTTTATTCCCATTACCAGGTAAAATATCTTAGTGGTAAATGTATCTTAGTTCCCTTATAGAAATATATTTTCATAATGAAGTGTAATAGATAAATAAGAGGAATGGTCCATACTATTTATGGAGTACCCTTTTATTTGGAATAATGGTTCCATAACTTATAAGAAGATGTTGTTGACATTTCTATATCTATGAGAAAGATAGATAAGATTGATAATGTGGAGTTTATTATGAGGATACTCAGGGTGAAGATAGGTTTTTCTATAAAATATATAAAATAAAATTAAAATATGAAAGTTCCTAAACATGATAAGGTGGAAATAAATACCATAACAACCAAAATCCATTGTCATTTAAAGTTAAAGTAAAGAATGAGATTAGACCATATGAAGGAAAGGTTAATGCAAAGAGGACATACCATTGGATAAACAAAATTGAGGTATTATTTAGTTTGTATTAGAGTAATGATGGTCCAAATACTTATTTTTCAAGGATAAAATTAACCAATAATTATTTAACTTGGGTTGAAATTTATGTTCATACCTTTTTTTTTATAATCTTCCCCTAATAGATAAATTTGATTAATTTAAAACATTGATTAGGAAAATGTTTTATCTTATTTTTTTATGAAGATTAGAAATCCATGTATTATAAATATATTAGGAAAAATAAAGGCCAATGTTCATAGGTGTATAAAACTAATTTATGTAAGAAGGCATTCTAGATGGGAAATGATATAGTATATTGTGCCATATTGATTAAGTGCATGGGTGGAATCTTTAGCCATTTGAGAAGACTTGTGCTCTTGTCCAATCCTATGTATGTAGTCAAGTCTTGATATTAGTCTCATTACTCAAATATGGAAAAAATAAGGGTTCATATGCCTCTTCAAACACCCAAAAAAATAAATGTAGTCCCAATAAAAATGGTGAAAAAATCAATGAAATTATCCTATTCAATAACAAAGAGAGGTTTTATACACTTTATTGATCATATAAACTAGGGATAAAAATTTGTCTTTGTTTTTCTATCCTAAATTTATATCTTGGGTGAGTTATCACACATACAATAATATTATGTAAAGTACTAACAATCATATCATTCCTCCCTTAGTGTGGATATATGTCAACACATACACATATGCTCAAAAAAATACTAGATAGGTACTCTAATTCTAGATAATAACCTACATACCTAAAAGAAATTATATACAATTTAAATTCATATGAATTTTGGGATTATCATTATCACATCACTTATATCATATTATTTTTTTCATTTCTAGTGAGTGCTTTTAATTCTCATTAGCACATCATATATGAAAGTAAGGAAATTTATATAACTCTTTATAGTTTTATTTTCATCACATCATATGTACATGAACATTTTTTTACATTCACTTATAAAAACATATATTATTAATAATTTGAATGGAAGGAATATTTTTCCATATAACATTCCTCTTTTTCTATTTTTGTTAGCAACCAATGTCTATCCTTCAATTTTCCATCAATGAGATCATGATCTCTCTGTTTACAATTTAGATTAAGATGTCTTTGATTATAATAGTAAATACATGTGTATTTATATTTTATATGTTTATTTTTTTTCCAAATCTTTGATTTTCTTAGAAGAAGTCCTAGGCTTATTTTTGAAAAAAATATATATTACTTTTTTGATTTTTTTTATTTGACTCCCCTCATTAAACAAAGTGGAGAGTAAAATTTTAAAAATTGTATTTAGTTTTTCAAGGTTGTATATACTAAATCTAAATTATATATCACATCAATATTATACACTTGGAAAATACATATCATAGATGTACCCTTCATCTCTAAGACCTTCCCACTACTCAAAGGCTCATGTGCACTATCTCTTTATGACAAATTTCTTATATCTTAGTCCAACCATATGTTATTTAGATGACCAAGACTTATATTATGTGAAAATTACTCTAAAAGTGTATCATTGTCCTTATCTACTATTTTTTGACATGTACTAGTTTTTTAGGTTCCCAGACACTTGCATCCTAGCTAGACACCTACATTGACACAAGTGTCCCTTTTCCAAGTATGTGTTTAGTGCCCAAAATTCATCCAATTTGAAAATTTAGCATGTCATCATGTTCAACCTAAGTGATATAGTTTGATATATTTTCCCAAATGATTGGTATATATACAAGATCAATACTCATTCATAACTCACCTAGAAAATTTAGACCACTCACATACAAAGTAACAAAAGAAGTAACAACAAATCATTACAGTGAGAAAAACTACCCTATTCATTATTATTTCCAAATCAATCAATGGAATAATCTATCTATAGGTATGAAGTATCAAGTAGTAACCCATGAGCCATATCTACCATTTTATAAGCTAAGTCATTATATGTACTTGCTTATCACATATTATACCCTTGTGCACACATTATCCAAAACATAGGGAAAAAATACATTATTTTAATTTCCCCTTTCCTCTTTGGAGTATTGGATATGTAGATAGTTTCCATTGATAGAGGGGTCCTTTAGGAAACTAGACACTATGAACCCACTAACCCATTTTTCCTATAGTCATTCCAAGGGTTAGGAAGCTAGGGTTTAATCATTTGATAAATAATGAAAAATTATGTGCATGATATATGTACATAAAAATAAAGGTGATAGAAAACATTGAAGTCATTAATTGCTCATATATATATCTAGTCAAATTTTCATATTGAATACTTGTGTCGTAATCATACACCTATATTTATGTGATTATCTAGATATGATGGAAGTTTTTGAAGCTATAAAATGTAAAATTTTATGATTAGATGATTATTATAGGATCTTGATCTAGTTAACCTCTATCTTATTTCATCCTAGATCTACATGAGTGTAGTAAACTAGATAAATACTCTTATTTCTAATTGATCAAAATATCAGTCAATAGTTTTATTTTATATTATTGACATATCTAAATATTTAAATGTAAAATATTATTTATCTAAGTTTTCAAAATAATTAACCTTATATAGATATTTTTATCATCCTTGTGTTTAATCATTTATATATTCTTAACCCTCTTTACTCTTATATCATAAATTTAGGGTTAAGTATTTGGAGAACCTATCTCATTATGCAAACCCTATCTTACCCTAAGGTATTCAACATTTTGATTTTTTTCATTGTTTTAATTTTTATATATTTATGTTATTATTTTCATTTAACCTAGGTATAACCATAGATTAGCTGGTATTTATATTGACCACTTTGAACTTCCTCTTTTTCCATCTAATATGGCTCAAACTAATATAGTAACAAATCCTATGCCTAATGAGAATTTAAATGATGAAAATGAGAAAAATATTGATCACGTTATCATAGAAGATGTTTCCAATCATGAAAATAATGAATCTAATATAACAATGAACTATAACAAATAGATAAAGAGAAAGTATAACCTCCTATTATGTTTCAAGAATGTATCCATAAAAACCTAGAACATCTTGATGAGATCCTTAGAACCATTTTATAAACCAAAAATCAAAAAACATAGATGAAAAACTAGGTGCATGTGTTTATCATGCTATTATATCTATGGGGCATGCTCATATACCAATAACCCTCCCCTTTGACACATCATCACAACATACTAGTAATGGGAGAATAAATTATGTGTTTACACCATTATTATTGAGAAAATTTCTACTATTATTATATCTTCTATGTGAAACATTCGCCATTCAACCCAATTATCATTTTCAATTCCTATTTCAAATAAAAATATGTGTACACCTATTTTAGTGACTTCTAAAATTTCAAACCTTAGTGATCAAAATGTGTAAGATATTATCCAAACTATAAAAAATTTCAAGTTATGGTTATAAATATCAACAAAATTCTATGAAATCACCTTATGTTATTGATTCACAAGAGGTGATACATAAACCACTTACACCTAAAATATCTTTGAACCCATTTCCAACTAGATTTTTTACACCTAAGTTCACATTTTATGATGGAAAAGGTGATACTAAACATCATCTATGATATTTATATGTGGCATGCCTTGATTATGCCTCCAATGATAAAAATTTGACCAAATTATTTATAAGGAACCTTAATGATGATTCTCTAAGGTGGTTCTATTATTTACTAATCCAATTATTAAAATAATTAAAACCTCATATATATCAATTTTTGGCACACTTATCTATCAAAATTACTAAAAATGTTTCCTATGCTACATTTCAAAGATAAAACAAGGAACCATTAAACCTATTAATGAATTATTTTGAGGTACTAGAAAATGTTTTATAAAATGACTAATCCAATGGAAGATAAAGATATTCAATACATATTCAAAAAAGTTTTGATTGCCTCATTACATGATTCAAATGCTTTTTAAAATTTCAAATATTTTTATGACTTATGCCATATAGTTCACAATTATGAAATGAAACTTATTGCAATGAAAAAACTTAAGTATTTAGCGAACACATCAAATACATCTAATACCAATTTTACTATTAAACAAAGTTACAAGGTAAAACATATAAATCCTAAAATGAAAACAACTACTATGGCTAATGTACTTTCATAATAACCTAATTGTATTTTCTTATCTAATACACTAATGAGATTATTTTCATGATTACATAAGTCTTCAGTGTCATTAATTTTGAATATTTTTTATTGTCACCTTATATCTCTATCTCCTCCAATATAGTTTGATATGAGTTTAGCTCTACCAAAAGGATATAAATAAAATGCTTATTGTGACTATCACTAAGTCCATATGCATTCTACAAAGTATGTTTTAGATTTAATCATAAGATACAAGATCTTATTAATGAATAGAAACTTTAATTTGATGATCTTCCAAATGAATCAATCTCAAAACTTGATGATCATTAGAATCATAGGATATTTAGAAATCCTTTATAAAAACATTCTAAGAAGGATCTAGAAGTGAAAATGGAATATAATTCTCATCCTCCACCATCTCATTATGAGAACCCATTATATGTAATTATTGGTACTTATAAATGGAATACACCCCCCATGGTTTAAATACCAATTAATTTTGATGATAGTGATCTTGTGGATGATGACTTAAATCTTCATTCAAACATACTTGATCACTAGCCTATACATAGTTTTATGATTGATAATGGTGATAGTGATAGTGTTTGCACCATGACATTACTTAAATAATTGGGATACACACAGAATGTCTTACACCCTTAGACAAAATCAGTTATAACATTTGATGGAACATCACAACATGTTATTGGTGAGACTGGGTGATCAGTCCTTCAATATGAACAACTGAATAATTATGGGTAGGTTTTTTTTTTATACACCCACCCCTCTTAAAAAAATGGATATCTATAGACTTCACTCCCTAAAATTTTTATCTACCTAGTATAGGCATAATGATCTTCATTTAGTGGCTCATTATGACCATTTCATTTAAGGGGCCTGTACTAGTTTTACATAATATTTCAAGCTTGTTTTTAATAGATTGTGGTAGTTGAATAATGTAAAATAAGAATGTTTGTTTTATGTTTTGTATGATTACATTTTTGTATGGGTGCTAAAAACATATAAACAAGAATTCATTTTTTTATTTTTATAAATTATAAGAAAAACATGTTTACGGTTTCATTAAGTGTATTTGTGGCTGATTTTATAAATACATTCATAAAATTATTCCATTACTTGAATTATATAGTGAAACAATGGTAATAAAATAAACTATAATCTAGATATAACATTAATTATGGACATTGAAAGAAACCCTAAACTAACCAACAAGATAAAAAGGAGAAAGAGAGAGGAGAAAGAGAGAAAAAAATAGAGATGACATAGCCAAATCCACAATCGTCTGATAAATTACAACCCATAGACAATCCCATGTCTAGCCATTATTCACACAACTACAACATGAACCAGTGATATAATTTGAGGAAGAAGGATCCAATAATAAAGAGATACACTACTACCATATATGATGCATAAGCAAATTCAAAATAAATATTCCATAAATATTTATATCAAATAAAAATGCTGCTTGGATAACACAATAGGGTTACAATAATAATTTAAGTGTATATTTTGATAATGTCTCCCCATGAAAAATAAGATATCAAGAAAAAATAAAACAATTCAAAAATAAATTGACTAGTTCAATACACTACTGAGGATAAAAAAGAGCCAACCCATTTTAAATGGAATTCATGCAATTTATAGAAGTTGGGGTCTTCCAAAGGAGTGAAGTTCCCTCTAAAATTCCCACCAACCATAAAAAATGTTCTTAGCTTCCCCTTCTCTGTGAAATTTGCCACTTTTCACTATTTATTTACTTACAAAAGACTAAAAATGAATTAAAACTTGTCAATTAAAAATGTTAATAGTAAAAATGATAGAAAAACCTCAACAAATTTTTGCACAATAAAAACAAAGAGAAAATACTATTATCAAGATGATCATAATTGAATCATATTTAAAACATATGTAATGAATAAAAAATATAACTCCAATTTCTCAAGTCATGATAAAAAACCAAATATTCCTCTCAAAATTGCCAGCTAGTTTTAATTGGACTTGTTGTAGTCCTAGGGTAATAAAAATGAGTTAGTTTGCATCCATTACCTATTCAAGAATTTTAACCTCAAATAGTACTACACTTTAATTGGACTTTATACCTAATATCAATACAAATGTATGATTTACATTGTAAATAATGGCAGGATTATTATGTTTGAATGTTGGGTGGGCTTGGAGACCTAATCAAGTCAATAGGCCCAATTAAAATTATGACCTTTTTTCAGTATTTGAGTCTCATCTTAATCAAGATTTTTGATGTATAAATCCTAGTTAGAATGTTCCATACTTGGGTAGGGTTTTAGGGCAAAAAAATTCTTAGATAGCAAAGGAAGGGGCTCAGGGATCACTAACCCATTCTAGCCATGAACCCCAATTACATTGATGAACATAGTGAAGGGGGATCCTTAACCTTGTTGGGGATTTCCCCCTGACTATAACTAAATAATGATGTTGGAGTGGTCACTGACATAGTTGATGTTTCCCCTCCAACTATTTTTACGATCATAAAGGGAATGGTCTAAAGACCTATTTGGGTTTTAAATCTTAATTAACATAGTAGAGCCTCAACAGGGAAAAAATGGGTAAAAAATGTGATTAAAACCATAGTCCCCTAAGGGAAACAATGAAGGTAAAAATTGACAAAATAAATAAGATAATCAAAAAAGGTTTGATAATTACCAAAAGGTATATCACAAGGCATCCCACATAGACCTAATCAGGGTCTATAGGCCTGATTAGATATATGGGTTTAAAAAATTCAAACTTAAACAATTCCTTCATGAAAATTTAAAAGAACTAGGATCTAGTCAATGGGCACCTAAGACTAAAATATTCTAAAATTAGGACCAAATCCATCCCACAGAATACAATCATGACTAGATAAACAAATTTAAAACCAAGTGGACCCAACTAGGAAACTTTGTAAGTTTATCACCAATTATAGAAAGACTTGATAAGATGCTTCAAGTGAGAAATGAGGGGGTAAAGTTGCTTTAAAGAGAAGTGAAAAATTCTAAACTCACTCAAAATGTGCTAATGAAAGTGATGGAGTAGGTAACAGAGGCTAAAAGGGCATAAAACTCAAAATGACACCTTAAAGAATTGAGAGAGTTGAGATATACTAGATTTAAATTCAAATTGGGAGGTCATAAGTCTACCTTCACACTGTGTTTAAAATACAAACTTGACTCACATAGATATGATCATTCCAACAGTGATGGTTTCAAGTCCTGGTTTGGCATGTAAATTGAGATGGTTCATCATGGAATTTATATTGGATGATGACAGTAAGTTATACTCAATAGACATATTGAACTTTACCAATCTTAATAGGGTCTCCCATAGATAGATTAGGGCTCCTCTTTTAGATGATAGTAATGTTCATATTGCCACTCATACAATAAACTATGGGACCCCTCCTCTTACCTCTTCATAACATAATCCTTTTTTCTCATTAGAAGACTGACCTAAGTTAGAGTATACTAAATGATCTTCTTTATTTACAAATTTCCTTAACATTGAGGAAAGGATCCTTTTACCATTTATAACCTCATGATTAGTGGTCAAACCAAAGAGCCTCAGTCACTTAATCCTACATTAAATAATATATTTTGGGGTACCACTTTCTTTAATTCTCAATCTCTTCCTTCAATTTTACCTCCTTCTTATGCCATGACATCATCTTATCTAACCTCTTCTACCTTTGTGCTTAGTATCTCAACTAACATGGTAGGTTCGACATCTAGTGGACCTCTCCTAAGATCCACTATCCTTAATCCTTCCACTAGTTCATTATTTTATACCCAAGGGAATCATTCTTATAGTGATTCTTCTCAACCATCCACCAGTGCATCTTTTACTACACAAAAAAAAATTTCACTGGTACTTCACATTCTCATAATTCCTCTCAAGCTCATATCAACACTAATAGTGATACCTAAGCCACTAATAAAAACACAAAAAAATTAAAATAATTCTAATATAAATCAAACACATCAAATGTTATTGTAAACTCTCAATCAAATGAATACCTTTCAACCTCATAACACAAATCAAATGATGATAATGCAAACCCACCTTCTTAATCTTCAATATCATCCATAACCAATGATTTGGGGCACACATAACCAAAATTTTCCCCCTCCTCATCTATATTCTCAAGGCAATCTCATTTTTCAACATCCTTTAGTTAATAAAACCATAAAGCATCTACAAAATTAACCTATCACTACTTATATTACCAACATTGATATAGGAGGTAAAACACTTACAATTTCTTATAATGGGTTAACTGATCCTACCCTTCACCTCAAAACATTTGGAAATATTTATAAGGATTGGGTCAAATTAAACACATTTTCATCTATTAATATCCTAGCAAAAACCCTCATGGGTGATGCCTTGGATTGGTACAATCAACTTAGAACTCACTCCATTTCTAGTTTGGAGGACTTAGTGAATGCCTTAGTTCAAGAATTCCAAATTGATGATCTCCCTAAAAGTACTTTGGCCCATTTTATTAATTATAAATAACATGAAAATGAAATTACCCAAGCCTTTGTCAAGAGATGAAAGACTTTGTCAAACAAATGTGAACATAACATGGTGGATGATAATCTTTTTCATCTCTTTATAAATTCTCTTTTTCCTAAATTACAATATCAGGTCTAGACTCTCTCTCCACGTACCTTGGAGGAGGTTATTGACCAAGCTAAACATCAATATTTCATAATGCATTAATTTGAGCCACATAAACCTTCTATGAATCCTCTTCTCATACTCAAAAAAAACCAAAATATCACTAATTATGGTGTCATTAATTCTTATGACACCATTCACAATGTTCAATCTATCATTCCTTACCCTTCTTCAAAACTAGTTCCTTCTCAATAATATACCAATCCTCATTTTTATTCACCAAATAACATCAATACTCATAAACCTTTATCCTCAGTTAAATTTCTTAAATTTCTACCTAGGTCTCTTCCACAAGAGCTTGGCCCTACTCATCCTATGTAATATTGGTATGATCCTAACAAGCTTTGTTGGTTTCACATTAGTTGGGGTCATTCTCATGAGACTAGTATACAACTTCATAATTTATCTATGGATTTTCTTCTTAAACCTATTTTTGATTGTGATTATATTATCCATAAGAATAAACAATCCTATGATATTTATTTCAAGGAACAAAAATCACATGATAAAACTCAAGTATTGAATCAAGCCAATGCTCATTTGGCCATGTATAAAGATCCTTTACCTAATCATCAACCTATTCAATATAGCCAAGACAAGCCCACCCCTTCCACCAAAAATGTTGAAAGTATTGTTGAATGAACTTCCAAAGAGAATGTGGTTAGCATGACTAATATGTGAAGGGTGATGGATTTAATTGATTTCAAACCTATCCACACTCCCCCATCTAAAACATATCATGTTATCTAGGATTCTTCTCCAACTCATTTAAATGAGTTAGGGAAAGATGAAATTATTATTGTTGATGATATAATTTATGGTTATCTCTTGGATAACACATCTCATAATATTTTTACCACTCTTTCATCATCCTATAATACTAATGATAACCAAGATTCTACTAACACTTATTTTTCCAATTTTCAAAATCAATCCGAACCAATTAATTCTTCATCTCCACATGGTTTAAAACCTTGTTATAAACCTTTTGCTTCTTACCAAAATAAATTTCAATGAATGTTGGCTCCTCTTTTTAATGATATATTTAATCACTACACACCTTTATCTAACAACAATTTTATAGGCTATTATGAGTGGGATCCCATTATGAAGATCACTAATCTCCCATCTCAAATTTTGTTATTTGAGATTATGAGGACTTCCCCACGTCATAGAAACCATATTATGCAGCTCTTATTCAAGATGAATGTCCCTTTTCCTCCGCTAACAAGATGGAAATAAAATTTATTAGGTTTTAAATATAGTATTTTATAAAAATGTGAAGAGATGTCTATCAATGTTGACAAAACTATAGACACTTCTCTTTCTTTAAAGTTTCTCATAGCTTATATGATTCCCAATGAGATTATAATTTGTGTGTGTGATCATAACTTATTAATTAGAATCCAAATAGGTGATATCTAAGTCAAGTGTGAATTTATTGATGAGGGTTCTAGAATGTGTGTCACTTTTCTTAATTTCATTAAAACTCTTGGATATTCTGAATGTAATATTAAGTCTACACATAACACATGCAAAGGATATGATAGAAGGTAAGTGCTTCCTCTAGGTTTCTTGTGGCTTCCCACTACCATCCCACCTATCACCATCCATGTGAATGTGATGATATTTAACCTCCCTCTTTCTTATAACATCTTACTTGGTAGGTTGTGGACTCACCACATGAGATCTATCACTTCTTCTACTTTCCAATGCATTAAATTCCCTCATAATAGAGAATTTACAAGATTTAGGGTGATACTAACCCTTATAATTTTGAATAATTCCAAGATCATGGTGTCTTCAATATTTGTATTATTGAACCTTTGCCTAGCATTCCATTTCATGAGTCTTAGAATCTTAACTTTCTTGTTAACTCAACCTAAGGTTATAGTGGGCATCTTGAGCTTATTGGTAACATTCATCCTAACCTTTTAGACTTTGATGATGATGAGCCTAATGAGATTAAATTAAAAATCAAAACTTATAATCTCTCACCCCACATCATCTCATAGATTCCTATTTCCTTGTAACCTCATTCTTGTAAACCTTCTTGCGATGACATTCCCATAGTCTTGACCAAGACTAGACATTATATTCACCATGCTTCATCAGATGACAAGGTTATCCCTACCTATGTCATTGATCTTCATATCCTAAATTAGGATGATGTATATTATTTATATGATCTATTATTAGGTTGTCTTGTCCAATCTGATAATGTCAAGATTATTCATTATCGATCTTCTTTACTTGAGTCTTTTCATGTATCTCATAGTTTTCCTTCACTTATAGTTATTGATTATTGCATTTTTCCCCTTTATAAAAGGGTAGAGATGGAATTTAAACCTCTATTTTTTGAGGATCCATGTAGGACTATGCTCATGGATTATGCTATGACCAAGCCTTACCATTTTTCTAGGCACCCTAATCTTTATAGCTGGTTTACCCCTGATGTTAGTGAAACTCTCCTTATACCTTTTGTATATCCTACTCATTTCTTAATAAATCTTACTAAATTTGAGACTCTTCTCATTCCTAATATAGGTGATTTTATTCCTACTTGTACTATTGTTGATCCTATCCCTACTTTTGATGATATTTCTCCTTTTATTGAGCCTAGTTCCATTCATCCCTTATCATCACCCTCCCTTGGTGATGGTTTTCTTATCTTGCCTAAGATGGATCCTCTAGCCACCAAATGGGATGATGAGTGCTCTCTAAATCTTCCACTCCTATTATACCTCCTTCCATGAGTGATTCTATTAAAACCACTCACAAGAATATCTATTACTTCCATGAGATAGATAGTCATTCTTCCACCCATTGTCACAAGTTACAAAAATATATTGATACCTTACCTCCTTTTTCCCCATCATCATAAAAATCCATACCTCCCCCAAAGGTACTTCATGAATATCTACCAAATTATGGTTAGGTATATTATCTATGGCATCGATGTGGCACCCATTACACTAATCATTGTTGTGTCTTTTAATAACATCTCAAAGATCATTTTGTAGCCATTCCTAGACCTTCTACTACTCATCCCATAGGTTATTCCGATAATAAGGATCCTCCTTATTCTCACATGGCTCCACCTACAATGGTTCCATCACCTCATTTGGTCCCTTCACCACCTTTTGTGCCTCCACCCATGATTCTTTCACCCATGGAACTTCCATCACCTATGAGATCCTCTCCATTGATGATTCCTACATCTCCAATAGATCCTGCTCTTAAGCATTCTCCTAACCATATTTTTCCTAATTTTTTTCCTTAGCATGATCCATCGATTATTCCTACTTTTTTATTTAAAGAGATCAAAATAGAAGGATTTTCCTAGTATTCATTGAAGATTGATGAAACTTTAACAATAGTGTGTATCGAGCTTCATAAAGACTTATCTGATGTATTGAATAATGTGTGTGGATAGATTTACTAGTATTTATGAGAATATGCATGGTTGTTTCACATTTATATTTGATTGGACATGTGCTCAAATATTATTTCTTATATTTTATATCATTTGACACTATGTCAAATTTTTTCTTATTTTATATCATGATTTCTTACTTGTTATACTATATCTTACTTATCATTTATATTTGTATATGGTTATCTTTTATCATTGCTTTCCCTTTTTTCCCTGGATTTTTTATCAAAAATCTCTTTCTTGTATGTCTATGATCATTTTACCTTCTTATCCCTCTTTATCAAAGATAATTTGTCATGGTGAGTTGGTTATACTAACCATTCCCTTTTGTTGTTATTTCCCTTTACCATGTGACTAGTTAGAAAAAAATATATCTCATTATTATCTCCTTTCACCAGTCCTCTTTTTGGATCTCCTCTTCCCTTCTTCCTTTTCACACAAACTAAGCATATACATGATTGAGACTTGAGATCACATGTTAGTATATTGTCAATCATAAGTGTCATAGTTAGTCTTTATCTTTAGTTATTTAGCTTCCTTTAGCCTTACCCTACAACTCATTCATGTGTATCACTATCTCTCTCATGATTGGTCATTTAAAATCTATATAGAGGAGGAATATTTAAAAATCCTTAAAAATAAATTTAAAATCCAAACCATTTAAACAAAAAACAATGATATCAAAAGGAATAAATATTCTTAAGAGTCTAATCACACTAAAAAACATGATTTAAATCACATCTCCTTATTATAGTTGAAGATCAAACTCTATAATTTTCCTTATGGTAAAGCTGAGGTACTTTGGGGTGTGGTGGTCTAGTAAATTAGAATAAGAGAATAAAATAATATTTTAGTGATACCTACTTTCTCACATAAGTACCCAATCTTTATAGTAGACTGATAGCTCTATAAGGATCTTAAAGAACAAAGAACACATCATGGGAAGTTAGGTCAATTTAATTTTCTTTGTACCAATCTACATTCATGATTTGATCTTAGTAGTATTCTTATTTGCATACAAAGCTTTATGTTTATATAAAACATGTTTCCTTTGTACATATATGACCACTAGTCACTTAGTGTCTTATTATGTCCTTAGTATGCCTCTTGCCTCCTAAGGTCTTCTCATAAGATGCCTAAGTCTTGATTTTTACACTCCATTTTTCACTCATTATATCCCTTATATTTTCTATTGAAAAATATTGTTTTATCTACTAATAAATCCCCTTGGGATTTCATTTGTGAGTTACATTATAAAACCATGGATAAGACCCAACCATCATCATAAATTACCATATTTTCCATCCAATTACCCATATCCTTTATTAACTACTTATTCCACCACAATGGTTTTCTATTTTTTGAATTTTAGTGTAAGACTATGGATAGGACCTAACCCTCCTCACAAAATTTTCCAATACCTAAGTCACCATCCAAATTACATGTGTCAAATTTGAGATAAGATCTGATTGATTATGAAGTTACATTTTATTTGACCATGATTCTCATCTTGATTTAGTGTGTTTTATGCTTACTTCATTTCTCTTTAATCTTTTTATCTTCTTATGTTTTGTGTGTGTGTAAGATTACAGCCATTTCTTTAATTTTTCATACTTCCTAGCTTGAATTAGTATGACCAATGTAAGACCAAACGTTTGAAAATTTGATTTTCTTTCATACTTATCAACATGATTTAGTATGATTTATTCACTTAATTTAATTTTTTTATTACCATTTATGCCTTTTATATACCTTCTATTTTATTAAATTATTGTCATACTTCCCAACACGATATTAGTTTGATTTTTCTTGTTTTAATTGGTTGAAAAAATCATTCACCTTAGTCTTATAAACAAATTCATTTTTACCATCTTGTTTTACCATTTCTTGGTTCTTATGCTTAGTCATTTCTTGTTATTACACATTTCCCATATGAAAATAATGTGTAGTACATTTTATTGATTGATTATATTTTACCAAGTGTTATGAACCCATGATATCTATTCTCTTTACGTTGTTATTTTAGTAGTTTTTATGGATGCATATGATTTGTAAGTCATCCCATGAGCATTTTGTTTTATCCCATCGGTAATGGGAAGTAGTAGTTTCTTAGATTATAATTCATATATAAGTAAGTTTTGAGGCTAGTGAAGACATCTAAAAATTATTTTTATTGAGCTTGCTTAAAGGAGGTTACCCCCTCAAAGTGGTCTATGATAAATATAATCCATTTAGTGCATTTTCTCATTTTATAATATTTCATGCATTTTTATTGACGTATTATAGGAGGATCATCTCATCTGGTATCAAAGTTCTTTCCAGGGCTAGATTATTTCTAGAAAGTTTAAACTCTATTCTATCACATAATTTTTTTTACATTATTTTTATCAAAAATTCTCAACTTTATTCTACTGCATAACTTTCTTCTACATCATAATAATATTTTTTGAATCAAGCTAAAATCTAAACACATAATTGTGAGAAGTGATTGGGTGAAAGTCCTAAAAATCATTATGAGGAGTACCACAAGAACACCAACGTATTTGGCCCATTGAGATGACCTATGAGTAAAATAGGAAACAACCCCTTCCTAATTGAGTAGTTCCTATCTGTGAGAAAAATCAAGAGCTATCACTTAGAGGTAAACCCGTGGCCAAATTTTTTTAGAGAGTGGTTCTCACTTAGATGACACTAGTGGATAGAGTGATTTATTTAAATCCTTAGGTATACATTGAAACTTGGGGCCCATTTCAAATAATTTAAAAATATTTCTAATAGACTATTTAAAAAATCCATCAGTAGAGTATCCATAGACTATCAGAGGACTTGTAGCTAGATAATTAATAGAAACTAGAGATTGGGAAAAATCTATTCTATGTATTTTAGAAAACTATCTACAGATTCTTAGAAGTCATAAAAATAGAAAATAGAAATCAAAAATTAAAAAAAAGATTATTTTTTTCCATATCTCTTCATTTATAGCCCTATTGATCCTTAAATTTTATCTAAACACCTAAAACTCCATTTTCCACATTTTATTCCTTGAGGTCCCATATCCCAATTCCACTCTAAATTCCTACAAATCTCAATTTACCCATTTTTAAAGTTTTTCCATAACTTTTATTATTATCCATTTGCCTCAAAAAAATTTGATAGTGTTCATCTCCCCATTCTAATCCTTTGTCCCTCTTTGATAAATTTTCTAGTTTTTTCATTTTCAATCCTGCAATTTCCCTCACCTTTATCAATCCTTCTCCCATTATGCAAAAGAATTAGTAAAAATACCTTTACCCCTTCCAATTTTTCCCAAATTCAAATCTTCCCTAACTAAACATGTCTTAAGTCTAGTTTTCCTACCCATTCAAAAAAAAATTATTTAGGTCATGGTAGTAACCTGAACATGAGAAAAAAACATGGAGGTTGAAATTACCACCCTCAAGACCCACATCAAATATCTTGATGAAAAATTCTTAGCCTCAGTATTCAACATACAACTATGAACAATAGATAACATCGAGAGTGCTCCAACATGTTTGCCTTGCCACTTCTATACTACATGTAAAATATCCATCATTTCCTATTTGCCTTGCACTAGGTGGATGAGATTATAACCTGTGCTCCAACATGTTTGCCTTACCCTTAAGTGGATGTGATTTTGTTTTGGGAGCTCAATGGCTATGCACACTTGGACCCATCTTATGGGATTTTTCTAAATTTTGGATGTAGTTTTTAGATAATGGGAAAAAACACACATTAAAAGGCTTACAACCAAGATCTCTCAACATCATAAGTTCACAATGCATGAAAAATATTCTTAAGAATAATTTATGGGACATCATTACCTAGCTCCATTCCATTCAAATGCAACCATCAATAGTCTCCACTACTCCTTCTAACCTAAAAACCATTCTATATAGGTATGCACATGTCTTTGTCAAACTAGTGAGATTAACAACTTCATGACCATATGACCACCATATTCATTTCCTTCTTATAGGAATTCCTCCCAACATCAGGCATTATCACTACACATTTTATAAAAATAATTAGATCAATATTCTCATTCGAGACTTACTAAAGCAAGGCATTATTCACCCTAGCACCAGTCCTTATTCTTACCCAATTCTCCTTATCCAAAAAAATATGGGTCATGATGCCTTTGAATTTATTTTCATACACTTAATCACCTTATAATCAAGGATAAGTTCTCAATTCCTATTATTTATGAGCTTCTTGATGAGTTTCATGGCACTCATTTTTTCTCCAAGTTGGATCTCCACTTTGGATATCACCAAATATGGCTTCATGAAGATGATATCCCTAAGATAGATTTTTGCATGCACAATGGCAATTATGAATTATTGGTCATACCTTTTGGCCTCACTAATTTTCCTCTAACATTCTAGGCATTTATGAATAAAATATTTTGACCCTAATTGTAGAAATTCATTTTAGTCTTCTTCAATGATATCCTCATCTATAGTAAAACATGGTCTGAGCATTTCCAACATCTAGATCTTGCACTAAAACTTCTCTCTTAACATAATCTTTGTGAAAAATATTCTAAATTTACTTTTGGCTAGGATAAAGTGGAGTATCTCAAGCATATTGTTTCAACCCAATGGGTTCAGGTATATCCTAAAAAAATAGTTGCCATGACAAATTAACTACATCCTCAAACACTGAAGAGCCTCCATGGTTTTTGAGGGTTGACTAGATGCTATCACAAGTTTGGTAAAGATTAAATGAAGATTACAACACTTCTAAGAATTATGTTAAAAAATGATGCTTTTACTTGGACATAAGTTTTTAGGTGTACATTTCACAAATTAAAATAAGCAATGTGTACTATACATGTTCTAGCTATACTAGATTTTGCCAATACCTTCACTATCAAGGGTGATGCTTGTAGCAATGGACATGGTGTTGTTCTCCTCTAAGAAGGACACCCCATTTCATTCACCAACAAATCCATTTTTGGTAAGAATCTAGTGCTCTCTACTTATCAGAAGGAAATGATGGATATTTTACATGTAGTATAGAATTGGTAGACATACCTACTAGAAAATCATTTTTGCATCAAACTAATTAGTAGAGTCTAAAGTATTTCTTGGAACAATGAGTCTTTACCCCATCACAATAGAAATGGGTTAGAAAACTCATGGATTATTACTATGAGATAAATTACAAGAAGGTTAAGGAAAATATTATGGTTGATGCTCTATCTCACATATTTGTAGATCAAGCTTCCCTTTTAGCTATTTTTATGCGTATTCCAAATTGGTTTGACACTGTATAATAGGGGTATGTCAATGAATCCTCATTATCTCAAATCATTTAATATTTGGACACTAACCCCTTAATTATACCACAATATTCTTGGGTTGTTGATTCTCTATAATACAAGGGTCATTTGATGCTTCCCTAGAGCACAGATCTTTAATAGGCTATATTATATGATCTCCATGCTTTTTCATCCATAGAGAACTTAGGGTTTCTCAAAACTTATGAGTGAGCATGATGAAACTTATTTTGAAATGGAATGGAAAAGGCAATTCAATATATGGTGGCTAAATGTGATACTTACCAATACAACAAGGGTGAAAGAACACTCATCCCTAGGTTACTCAAACCCTTGCCCATCCCTACCAGAATTTGGATAGATATTTTTATGGATTTCATTGAGAGGTTCTCTAAATTTTCAATGAACATGATGATATTGGTTGTGGCTTATCACCTCTCTAAATATAGTAATTTTTCTACCCTCAACCATCCCTATACTACCTCCATAGTCACATAAATTTTCCTCAACTAGATTTTCCAGCTTTATGGCATTCCTTCATCTATTGTCTCAAATCATGAAGAAAAATTAGCAAACCATTTTTGGATAGAAATATTTTGATGCACTGAAACCCAAATTAAGATGATTTTTTGGTATCATCCACAAACAAATGGCCAGACTAAAATTTTCTACAAATGCTTAGAAGGAAACTTTCCTACTTTGCTTCACCTTAGAAAAACAACATCAATAGGCAAAGTGGCTTCCTCTCACTGAATGGTGGTATAATACCTCATAACATAGTTTAAATAAAATGACTCCATATGAAGTAGTTTATGGTCAAGCACCACCAATGCTCCTCCAATACACCCCTAATAGTTCATCAGTTTAAGCAATCAACATGATTCTTTGAACCTAGGATCAAATCTTCAATACCCTATGAGAAAATATTCATATGGCACAAAATTGAATGAGAAAATAGGTAGATGAACACCATTCCAATCTTATTTTTCAAGTAGGTGATATGGTTTTTATTTTCATACAACCCTACAACCAATCATCCCTAAAAATCAAATGGAATCATAAGCTAGCTACCAAGTTCTATGGGCTTTATAAGGTTCTTTAGAAGATTGGGTTAGTTTTTTATAATTTGGAACTCCCACCTTCTTCTTCAGTTTACCTAGTATTTCATGTCTCTTCTCTGAAGAAAGTTCTTGGCACAAACATCAAAGTGGAGAATATTTTACCAGGACTTGATAATGAAGGATGCATTCTTATTGAGCAAGAGGCAATCCTAAATAGGCATACATACCAAGTTTAATCCCACTCCATCACCAAGGTTTTAATTTAGTGGCATGGAATGTAACTATAAGATGCAACATGGGAACCACTATTTTAGATTCAACACCAATTCCCAAAACTGAAGCTTTGAGGACAAAGCTTTTTCTAAGAGGCAGGTGATGTTATAAACCTATGATATCTCTTCTCTTTAACTTTTTATTTTATTAGTTTCTATGGATGCATATGGTTTGTAAGTCATCCCATGAGCATTTTTTGTATCCCACATTCATGGGAAGTAGTAGTTACTTGGATTATAATTCATATATAAGTTTTGAGGTTAATGAAGGCATCGATGAATTATTTGTTTTGAGCTTGCTCAAAGGATGTTACCCCCTCAAAGTGGTATGTAATAAATATAATCCACTTAGTGATTTTGCTCATTTTATAATTCTATTATTTCATGCATTTTTATTAACTTGTTTCAGGAGGATCCTCTCACCAAGTCCTTTTTTCCTATATATTTTTAACCATGCATGTGTTTTTTATAATGTTAGAAAAGAAACCACATCTCATATATTTCCTATAGCATATAAAACAAAGATAAATACATGTGCTAGAAATAAATATATCCAAGTCATCCATATCCACAACCATAATGAAAAACCATAATAAATAATAATGACAACATACACAACCAACATAAATACACCAACATCAATCATATATATATATATATCATGAGTTTAATACAACATAAACAACCATATATAGTGCTCTAGCTCTATGGCTAAGCTCCATCCTATCTATCTCATGTCCTAGACATGTTTCTTGTTAAAGCCTCCATCTAACTCCTCCAAATAGTAAATTGCAAGGAGGCCATCTAAGATCTTAATCCCTCTACCTATCCCTATAGGTGTGTAACCTGCACTTATGACTCCACTAGCTGGGTTTGAATCTCTATCATTTATACTACAATAGCTAGGGGTGTAGATTTCTCATCTACTATGGCCTACCATGCATATAAATCCCCTACACCCATCGTTATTGGTGGTTACATACTCTCTCTATGCCATATCTTCCTCACTACCTCTCTAGATAATCTAAACCAACTCATCTAAGTTAGGGTAGATGGTACCCTTAGATCCTCTAGTGTCATGGGGTTATATGGTTATAGAGTCTCATCCAAGACATCATATACTGATCCTCTCACTAGGGACCACCATCTCTCCTCCTCATATTTAGTTACATCTATAAAATCACACCAAATGGATATTATATCACTATTATATCTCAAAATATCTATCTACCTCTACTTTTAAAGAAAAACTTAAATCAATAATTTAACCACATTTTATTACCTATCTATGTCTCAACTATTATGGTCTCCCCATCTACGTGATCACTTAGCATTGTCTCCCCATCTATGTGGCATCTAATCACCTATTATATAGGTCACCACCTCAATTTAAACTTGATTATTATGGCTCATGTCCATCTTATCCTACATTTGCGTAGTCTCTATATCATCTCCTCTAGCTCACCTATGGGGTTATTTAGGATGGTAATAGTCTCCACTCTCTCTTGATATTCTTGCCTCTATTAATGTTATGTCCTAAATTTCAAATACTCATCTTGATATGGAGATGGTAGTGGTACATTTTGTATCTCTACCTCCACATCCCTATCCTCTTACTCAGTTCCTTATTATGCATAACTAGTCCATGGTTACTCTTAATGTGGTTTGATTATCAGCCTCACTATCTATTTCCCTAGTCCTCTCCTCCCCCATGGCTCCCTCACATGTCAATCCCATTACTCAGGCATCAATATCAATATTTTGGATGAGTTGGGACTATTTTCCCTGGCACCTATGCCATAGAATATGGCTCTCTCTACCATAAACAATGTCTAACTTCCTTTATCCTCATTATCACTAGTGAAAATGTGTCCTAGCTCACCCATGTAACTAATATGTGCCAGTATGGCTACCACATGATATCTATACATCTCACTAACTACAACATTGACATGTGGGGCATAGCCTATGCTAATTGGTCCTCTCTTTATCTCTACACCTGAGGTGACTTATCATCAACCTCATGGGGTAACCCAGTCAATTGATACATAAGAAACCTCTCATATATCTAAGCTATCAACAATATGATCTATCCCATGATCCTCTACCCTCCAAAAAACATCTCATACATATCATGTACCAACTAGACCCAAATGATAGAGCCTAGGTCATATAGAAATTGCTCCTCCAACATCATCCTACTCAAGGCTACCATGGATAGTGGTACCTTACCATCTAACTTGTGACATAGCATCCACTATGTCACAAGGCCTATCCTACATGGTAATATTTTCTCTAAGCCTATATCCCACATGGCTAAGGCTCTCTTCTCTTTTAGGCTATATGTTATCCCTATAGTCACCTATGCTTTTACTATAGGTAACCCTAGGATGGCATGGAAATTATCTAGTGTGATAGACATCTCTATTGTATCCCCATCTACCTCCCATATAAAGGTGTTATTTAATAATTCCCAATAACCAAGGAACATGACTAATAGATCAACACTGAGGGGGATCTAACACATCAATAATCCCACCTAGACTTATGGATCTTAGTCGAGACTTGTCTCCATTTGAAAACATATCTAATAAGTCTTATAACCATGCCACATCCATGAGTCTCCGAATTCTCCATCATCCTTACACCCAAGAAACAATAAAGGATGTATCAGTTCCTTCATGTCATGTACAATCATAATACATTCTTTTTACATTTAAAAAGTAAACACAAGCCTAAATTACTTTATTTTAGTCATTTTTATATTATTTTAGTCTACTCAATCCTTATTGACCTTAATTGGTCGTTTTGGATCATTATAACCCTCTTTTAGCCTTTTGTATGCTTTTCTATATCATTTCAACTCTTTAGTCAAACTAGTTTGACCAAAATTTGCCTATTTTTTTTCTTGGTTGACTAAAAAATCTAAGTCAACTCCTTTACTTCCACTCACTAGTGATGATTTTCTATTTTGGACCTTTCAGACCATCTAGTAACTCCAAACTAGACCCTCAGCTTATAAATTGTACAGGGTCGATACATACCTAGTGGGTTGGCACTGTGGATTATGCTCATTTCTAGCTTACTGGGTTGACTGCATTAACCTAGTACTTTTTTCCTATTGACCCCTTATATTTTCCTTAAAAAGTGTAATTTTCTTGATTTTTTACTAAATCCTCTAAACCCATTTTTTATATTCCTATTTTCTACCGCTAGAATCTAATTTTGTTTTGTTTTGACATATAGAAATGCTTGAAATTCAAATTTACTAAAAATTCACTTAATTCAATAGAGTTTTCAAAAACTAGTTTGAGATTCATAGTTTCATACTTACAGTGCACCTATCACTGCCTCTGAAGCCTTCCCCTATCTATCTTGTCATCTCCTCACCATCCTAGCTTCTTTTATCTCCTAATCTCTTTTTACCCTCTTTTATAAGTCAAAATAGAAAATGACCTATCTTTTGTGCTATTTAAAAACACTTTTTAGCAAATTCAAATCTTTTAATTATTTTTTAGTAAATTCCTTATTTTGATTATATCTTTGTTTCTACTCATCCATTTTACAAACCATAAAATGTGTTAGATTCATGATGACATAGAGAATCATTTCTATTATCATATGCTTATATTCCAAAAATTTAAATTTTTGGCTATTTTTTGCACTAAGTTCTACATGTTCATCTTATGTTATCTACATTGGAAACCTTCACATCTCTTATAGTATACTTATTTATCTACGATACTAAGATAAGTTAAAGGTATGTGTTTTAAATTTAATCCTTTCATTTATTTTATTTTGTACTTACTATACTTTTCTTAGCATCAATGTTGTGTATTATCATGTTGTATTTCTTGAAGCACCATCTTGTGTTACACTTTCATGACACATGATGAGCTTCAAGTGGGGAATATGTATATACATAATATTTTCAAATTTTTATTGATTAATGATATTTTGTATCTTGTAGGAACCTATAGAGTCTCAATCTCTCTGAGTGCAGCCTTAAGGGGTGCACCAAGAAAGGGGTGGGTAGACCATCGGTGTTTCTTAAGATTATTGTCCCTTTTTCCACTTTCCATATACACTCTTGTTTCCTCAAACCATTAACCTTAAGATTATTCTTCTCAAACCTGCCCTTTATAGTAATTTTCCTCCTTCCATCCTCTTTTTCTTTCCTTAACTCCCTTTTGTTTAGTTGGTTGTACTAGGTTGACTGGGTCGACCCAGTACAATTTAGGGGTATTATTCACTTTCTTATCTTATTAGCTTTTTGGCTGACCTTTCTTAGACTTAGTGAATTGTCCCCAAAAACACACTAGGTTGACTAGGTCAAATGTATATAGCTAAATTTTTTGAGAGGATTTATGGCAAGATCTACCTACATTTACAAATTCATTTCCCACCATTTCATAAGAGAAGAATTAATATCAAATAAATGTGAAAAAACATCTATTTATTGACCATTATACTTGAGGAATAGATCTTAGGGTTCCATACTTTCTTTGGAGATACATATATTGTCTTGTGGATTAGATAGGTTGTGTAACCTAGAGCTTATTTATCTTTGTTATTCTTACATACCACAATAGTCTATTGCAAACCACCTTGGCTAATGGAGAGATCAAGGCTCAGTGAGTTCATCTTCAAAGGTAAGTATTCCTAACTATATTTCTCCTTTGTAAGAGTAGATAAATAATGCATTTGTATTCTTCTCCCATATATTAAGATTACATATACATTGATGCGAGTGTATGTCTTATAATACATGTTTAGTTTAGTTTTTTTATTGTTTCTAACCCCCACTTTGTACCATAATCTTTGGTTTACACCAGATTATATTTACTTTCTTGTTATTATAATAAGTGAATGCCTTAAACCTTAGGACTCCATTCGGGTTGTTGTGTGATTGTGTTATACTATAGGCTTTGAAACCCTTCCTAACATGGTATGTTGTGAAAATTAATCCCCTAATTTGGTATAGTAGATCCCCATATTGGTCATGCTCCCACTTAACAAATGTATTCCCAATTAGAAGTGTAGGTATACTCTATCTTCTCTAAGCTAGGATGGATTGATTTATAGACATGACACATTTCTTATTGCATATAAAGACCAATAAACCATGATCAAATGTGAGAGTAGAGAAAAAGGTCAAAAAGAGGTTCCTTAATTCTTGGAAGAATTAAGGCATCTTGTGCAAGCAATAAAAAAAAAATTGACTTACCTTTACATGTGGGACAAACGTATTTGGTTACTACATTTTTAGTCATACCTTACACATGAGTATTTTATATGTTGTTTAAGTTATCTTAAATACATACACTCCACACAATACCTTCTATAATTTATTTTTGTTTTAAATGCACTCATGTCAATAGGGCAATTATAATTTTTAGAATTCCATATGAACATTCACTTGAACAAGATAAGTTTATACCCATGTAGTTAACTATCAGACCTACTAAAGTTAATCATCTAAAAAATGGAAAGTGATAATAAATATCCTTTCTTATGTATCCATTAGTTGAGATACCATTAGATTAGAGATACACAGTTCTTATTTACTACTACACAACATATTCAATTACCTAGAGCAACCAAACATGTTCCTATTTATATAGTTCTAAATAAATCACAAAATAATCAATGATGGGTTCCATGAACCCACATTTTTTTTTAAATTTCCTCATGACCATAGATTTATACTATAAATATGCATAAAATCACATACCCTGTAGTGTTAGATACTAAACCTATATATGTTCTTTGGTAGTAACACCATTTTATTGCACTCATTTTGGAGTGGGGAGATATCTATGATTACCCCTTAGATGAGATCATATGATAGTATTTTATTTTCAAAAAATACTAAAAAAAACATTCAATATTTTTATGCTTTATTAGCTCCTTGGCATATATGTTGTTGGCTCCGTATTAGTTGACAATATCATTTATTTATATATACACATATGTTTCATACATATTTTGAGTGTGATACAAGCATACCCATACACATGATATATGCACTTACAAATTTTGATCCTTCCCTCTAATCACATCATCAATATGTTAGGGGAATTCAATTCTTTGATCATGATACACCCATTATATATTATTCTATGATGACTTTCCATTATCATGTTTGAGATTATGTACTTAAACATGCCTTCATCCAAGCTTATATATTTCACTGTGTTCTTGATATGCTATATACTTAATAAATTTTGATAACACATGTATCTAGGTACTATTATGATATGCTTATGTTGGTTACCTATAGGTATATGCTTTCCTTTTTTCTCTTCTTTGAGTGTATTATCTTTTTCTCTCTTGCATTTTTTTTAGCATTTGAATATGATCCATTACATCCATCCCCCATGTGTTTGTTTCCTTAATGTGACATTTAAACATGTCATTTTTTTTTATATGTGGATATTTGAATATGTCATTCTATGATTTTTGGCATTTGATTAATTCATGTTCCTTAAATTGTGTAGAATTTGAAAATTCCCCTTCTATGAGTTATCATTGGACCATTAACTTTTATTTTAGTTTTGAGAGATCTTATGTTTGTGATTGATAGATTTTTTAACTTATTTTGTTACTATATATACATCGATATGATATATATCATGAATATTAGGACTTAATGTGATCACATTTTACATGCTTCAATGATATATCTACCTAGACATGTTACTCATATATACTACATGATCCATTCATAGTTTATGTAAGTATATTATCCTTTTGAGGTAAGGTGACTACCAATTTATACTTCCCTCACCTTAAAAAAGTGGCATAATAGTGGGATCATGTGATAGAGGAATGATCTCTACATTTTTCATAATTCTATATTATAATGGGGACATGTTATAGAAGCATGTTTTCCACACAACAATTCTTAGATTCACTAGATTCTATGTGGGCATGACATGGAAATATGTCCTCCACATTTGTACAAATTTCAAAATGACTAAATTTCACATTTATATGATTTAGATACACATTTGTGGAAACATTCTATACATTAGTATTATTATTATACCTATGTTTTATTTTGACACATATATGATGTGTATATACCATGTAAAGGGAACCTTAAATTGTAAAATCAAATAATTTTCCATATTTCAAATACTGATATGTATTGTTATCATACCCAAGATGGAATTTTAAGAACTATTTTGAGCCAATATACTGCAATATTTGGTTCACCTTTGGAAGTTTAAGATGACTAAATCACTCAAATATTACCAAGTTTATAAGTTAGGCTTAATTAAATAATCTAACTTCCCTATATATATAATATGTACTAATTAAAGCATCTTCCTTCACTATATATGTAGTGTGATTTTGGATTACTCATACTCGTAAGGTTACAAGCATGATTGGGTTACATAATTGAGATAAGATCAATGTTTATGTGGTAACTCACATTTATTCCAAGGTTGGGGGTATGTTATCCTCATATATATATAGACACATACATACATATATATATGTGTGTGTATACAATTTTAGGTTTAAATTTTTTATTGATATTATATTCAATGATTTTTAATGAATAATCTCTCCCAATTAAATTTTGAAAAGGTAAGATGTTTGAACTAAAAAATAGGTGTACTCCTAACCTTGATCTCTTTAATTTCAAACATTTAAAATATTTCCAATTTCATATTATATGTACTGATTATACACTATAACATTCTCTTAGTTATAGGCTAATCACCTAAAACTCACTCAATTTGGGCTCATGCAAAGGCAAGGTATGTTATATATAACCAAGTACACTTTTATAATTAAACTAAAAATTTAATTACTAGAGTAAAGGGGGGAAATGTAAATTCTAAATTTAAATTATATTTTACCATAGTCTTGTACACTTAGAAAATGACTATCATCGATATACACTTAATCTCTAAGACATTCCCACTATAAAAGGTTCATATCCACTATCTCTTTATTCTAAATTGATTATCTCCTAGTCTGACCATACGTTATTCTAATGACTAAGCCTTCTATGTTATGAGAAAGGATTTAAAACCTAGTCGTTATCCTTCTCTACTAGCTTTAGACATGTACCTATTTTTATATCTTCTTAGACACTTGTTTCCCAGTCAAATGCCTATGTTGATGTAGGTTTCCCATTTCCAACTAAGTGTCTAATGCCCAAAATTCATCCAGTTTGAAAATGTAACGTGTCCTTGTGGTAGACTAAGTGATTTAGTGAGAGATATTTTCCCAAAGGATCAATGTATATATAGGATCAATACTCATTCACAACTGACCTAGAAAATCTAGACCTATCACATACAAAATAAATAAATAACTATCAATCAAGTAATCAAGTGAACAAAGCTACCCTATTCATTTATATTTTGATATCGGTCTTGAGAGAAGTTTGTCTATAGGTTTGAAGTAATAAAAGAATATCCCATGAGCCATATTTACCAAGTTATAGGATAAGTCATTGTATATACTTTCTTATCACATAGTTTAACCTTATACACACAAGCCAACACATAGGAGAGAACTACATAAGATTTAGACCCTTTTCAAAATATTGGCTATGTAGGAAATGCCCATTGATAAAGGGATCCTTGGAGAATATTGACACCATGATCCCACTAACCTATTTTTTCCATTGTAATTTAAAGGGTGAGGAAGCTATGGTGTGATCATTTGACAAAGAGTAATAGCCTATTTTCATGATTTTAATACATTAGAATAAAGGTGACAAAAAAACATATGATCTCCATTTGGTTACATCTAGATCCAGTAATGTTTTTTATTAGACACTTACGATGTAATAAAACACCTATGCTAACATAGTTGTCTAGATCTAATGCAATCATCTAGGTCCATAGTGTTTAAAATTCTAGGATCTGATGCATATTTCATGATCTTGATCTAGTCCAATTCCATCATGTTTCATCCTATATATGAATGCACACACTAAAATAGCTAAGTAATCATGTTTATAATTTATTACAATATGAATCAATATTTATGCTTTCTATTTTTGGCATATCTCAATATTTAAATTTAGAATATTGTTTATCTGAGTTTTCAAATTAATTGGCCTACTATAGATTTATTTATCACCCTTGTGGTTAATCATTTCTATATTATTAACCTTATTTACTATTATACCATAAATTTAGGGTTAAACTAAGATAACCACCATATTTGCCATATTAATGGGCATGATATTCAAAATTATGGTATTTATGTCACATCATTTAATTCTTAATTAGTAACAACTAATCAATTTATCAAAACTAGAACTTATTTATGTAATCTACCATATTGTCACCTTTTTCATTATTTAAAGCACACAAGATTTGTTTCATTGTTATTTTGGAACTATCAACTTGATATTTGAATAGTTTATATAATGTCATAAATTTCTTTGGAAGGTTTATTGAGATCCACATGATATAGGTAACATTTTGACAAGATATCTTGGTAAATTATTAAACATATGTTGGTTTGACCACAATACCTTGGATGTATTCCTAGAGGTCATTTTAGATGAACAACAATTTCATCTATATATGTTAAGAATGGAAATCCTTTCATATAAAATTATCAAACAGGTGTAATTTTTCCATGATTATTGTTACTTCTTCTAAAATCAAATGACAAAAGTATGTTAGGTAACTAAATTTTTTTTATTACAAACAAATAATCACACTATTTTTGACACACTATTTATTTATGACCATTACATAACATTTTCTTACAAATTAAAGATCTCTAAACACTAAATAAATTTATCAAACTTTAGACTATAAATAAAATTGACACAAACTATATTAAAAACCTATAAATTATAACAATATAACATATTAATTATATAAAAATAAAGTAAATAACCACCTAAATTAGTAAATTAAACTTGATACATAAAATAAATGTTATATAAAATAATTAAATTTAAACAAAATAATCTATACACTATTATATATCACATACATTAATTTAGAATTGGTAGGGTACATCTTTGGAAACACAAGTAGAGGAGTTATATAAAAAATAGACACAATATTATATTCATGAGGGATAGAGGAGAATGGTAGGCATCACATGAGTCACCAATTATAGGTACATGACTTTGATATTTTAATTAGATGATTCAGTAGTCATGGAATAAACACAAAGTAAAATTTTCATGAAAGGACTGATGAATGATGATGCATAGGTATACATATGGAATAATATTGATGATATATACTTAATATGACATGGTCAAGGATTTATAAATAATAAATATTTTAGATTTTGAATAATACATGTGCATATCAAATCGAATGATAGAATTACTTGATCATCTTAGTGAATCACATAATTATCTTAAAAATCATATGCATGATAAATGAAAAATATACATGATATACTAAACAAGTTGAAAATATATAATTTTATCCCCCAAAATATATTTTTTTCTAAATTCCTTTCATAGGAGTTAATTAATTTCTTCGCATATTCATTCCCAAATCTTAAGATCTCTTTTTTTACTAGAAAAAATTCTACCCCTATCAATTTCAAGGTTCTAGATGCACTAGAGGCATAAGATTGAATGGTTCCTCTCTATCTCAAAATTAAAAATTCAATCCAATTATTTTATTCAATAATATAGAGTTTTTCTTATACACTCTCTTAATCAAGTCTTATATCTTAATTTATCTCTCCTAAAAACCCTAACCCACATTTATCTCTTGGGTGATTGATCACATGTACACAAACATATAATAATATTATGTAAAGAAATAATAATCCTAAAAAGGGAGAAAGGTATATGAAAATATAATCATAATGCTACTTCTATTTTTTATAAAAATGATACTAAAAGGTATTGTGTGCATTATGATGTTTATAGTCATTGAGAGGAGACTTTTTTGAATTTAATCCATTGTTTCATTCATACAAAGGTAAGAATAAAAATAAGGATTTGAATTCATTCCAATGAAAATATGTTAGGTTTGGTTTTTATATTTATGATACAATTATTTTATAAATATTCATAAGGAGGTAGGTTTGGTAGCAATAGTTGTCAAGATAAAATTAAATTTGCAAAACTTATCCTTATTAAAGTTTAAGTTAATAAGAATACATTGGATTCTCTTTTTATTATTTATCTTAATAAAAACTCATAATAAAATAGTTAGTGGACATGATGGGGTTAGACACTTACAATTATCATAATCCATACACTTTGGAATAGGTAAAGTAAGGTTTATATTTAAAGGTGATAAATAAATTAAAGGTCATGTTTGTTATTTATAAACATTTCATTAATGTTGTCATAGTGGATTATTTTCCTCTTAATTTTTGTGGTGTAATGTTTGGCATAACTTAAAAGTATATTCAAGATGTAATATCTATGAGAATGCACAATTAATACTTTTTCGTGAAGGATGGTAAGATTTAAATTATTATATACTATGAAGGTAACTTAAACATTTATTTTATAAGTGCGTCTAAAACCAAAAATCTAATTAATTTTAGTGGGAAATTTCATTTAAATTTTTAGTAAATGTAAAAGATAAAGAAGTGGTTAAAAATAATATTTATTATACCATTTTTACTAAGAAAGATTAGAAATAAATGGGAGTTAGTGTAGTAGTTTAAATACATTTTAAAATAACCCATGTATATTCCACTTATGAGGCCTATTGATCATGGGATTCAGTTTCTAATAGATTAGAATTATACTCCTTGTTGGATTCTAATGAGGTAAAAAATTAGCTATAGTCTTTTATTAATCAAGGTATAATCCATGATAATACTTCATGTAGTTCTCCAATTTCTCTCATTTATAAGAAAGACATTTCATGGAGAATGTGTGTTGATTGTATAGAATTTAATAAAGTTACTATCAATAATATTTACCATCTTACATGGATTGATCTTCTCTTAGAGAAAATCCAACATTCCAAATGGTTTACTAAGGTGTATTTGAGATCTAGATATCACCAAGTGAGGATTAAATAAGATGATGTAAATGGAATAAAACATTCAAGACACAATAAGGGTTAAGTGAATGGTTGGTATTATCTTTTAGTTTGTGTAATTACATAGATACATTATTTTAGTGTATGAATTAGGTATTGACGCAATTTTTATGTGTTTTTTAATTATTTATTTAGGTGATAATCTTATTTTTATTATAATTGAGGATGAAGATCTAATTCATTTAAATCAAGTTTTTAAATTTTTAATTGAGAAAAAACTTATTGGATGAAAATAAGTATAAATTTTCACAATAACGACTTATATATTTGGGGCATATGGTTAGAGATGGAAAGTTTAGGATTGATCCAGAACATGTAGAGGCCATGATGGATTAGCCTATTCTTTCCAATGTGACCCAAATAAGATTATCTTTTAGTGTAGTTCATGTTTAAATAAGATCATTTAGGATTTATCTTCCATACAAGCATATTTTCATTCCATTAAAATTGGGTCAAATATTATTCTTGGGGTAAAAAAACAAGAAGATTTTTTTTGATTTTAAGCATAATATTATAAATGACTTATTTTTATCTCTACTTAACTTGTATAATATTTTTGAGGTGGAAAAAAATGATAGTAACTATGCTATGGGTGTTGTCTTGTTACTAGTGGTAAGCCCATATGTTATCATTCAAAGTTATTTCATGGTTTAAATAGAAATTATTATATATATGAAAAGTGATTTTAAAATCTTATTTAGCCATTCAATAAATTGAAGCACTATATAATGGGTAAGGAAATCATTATCTATATGGGTTAATGTACGCACATAAAAATTACATGGTTCAACATCTCTAGAAAAATACAATGATGATGTAAGTACCTCCACCTATATATATTCTCAAACCAAAATTTATCATGTTTATTTTGTCTTTATATGATATTTGACTCCTTCTCACCTCTAATTTGATTATTTGGAGTTATTTTACCTTCAGATTTAATTTTTTTCATTGTGATGAAACCACTAGTTTTCTTGACATAGTCATCATGTTTTGTCATGAAATAATCACTTCTAAGTCACTTTCACTATGGTTTTTTAGCAAACCACCATGATTAAAGTGTTACATAGGTGGGATTTCCATCATTGGTCATGGTGGTTTAATCTTCACCAACTTATAAAATATCATGGTGAAAGTGTTACATATACACAAGTTTCATCATTGATCATGGTGGTTTCATAGTTGCCTATGGAAATTTTGTCTTTACTACCTGCATAAGGTGGTAGTTTCAACACCATTTGTGTATTTTTAAATTTATCTTACAAGACATTAGTTTTCATGCATTTATCATGCTTTTGGTTGTGTTTTTTGCTTGCTTTCTCTTATGTTCACCTCTTATATGTCCCACCTCAGACCTAATTTTATTTTTTGTAAATATGATCTCTTTTATCCCTTATAAAATTAGTTCAATCTCTAGTCAAACTATCACATGCAACCTCTTTCTTCCTTTCAAGTATATCTTCTCCTTTAGTTTTATGGATCTAATATTCTCATTAAATATTGAATATTTTGAGTCTTACAAAGCCCTAACATGCCTAATTGTAGTTTTAAAGGATTAATTAATTCTATTTTTTATAGTCTTGGTGTTTTTTCTTTGTAAGCTTGGAGAAGAGAATCCAAAAATTGACAACTAGTTATTTGCCTTTGTATATTAGTCTAACCATTATTCAATTTATCTTTTATTATATATTATTTCCCTATTTATTTATTTTATTTTCTTCCTCTTGTTTGAGAGTTGCAAGAGTTATGATTGATAAAATAGAGAGCTAGTATACCTAAAGATAATATACTTACTACAACAATCTTTTGGCTTCAAATAATCATAACCGTTGATCAAGTTGGGGGTTTTAAATTTCATTTTGATTTATTTATTATATTATATTAGATCATATTATATATTTATTATATTATAATTCATATTCAAAAAATTTAAAATAAACTCTTCTCGTCTCTTTTACATAAATAAATAGTTTATATTTTTCAATTTTACTTGGATATAGAAGTATTTTCAAATCACCTATTTTGTATAAAAACTTATAGTATATTAATTATGTTCATTCATTATCTACATCCACTTAAAATAATCTATTTTTTAATTTAAGGACAAGCATATATACACATAGAGAAACACCTAAAAAAAAATAGACATCTTACACAAAGGAAAATATTACATATTATATATTATTTTATTCATCAAAATGAGAAAAAATTACTATTATAAATAATAAAATAGGAACTTTTATTTTTCATTCATTTCATATTTTATCATTTATTTCTACAAATAATCATTTAAAACTCCAAAAAAACTAGTTTCTAGTTTGCATGTGTATAAGAATTTATATATAATAAGAATTTGTACTCTATATGGTTTTAAACTAATTAATTTTTTCTTACATGTTAATAAGTTTTGATTAGATAAAATCTTAATTAACATAGATTTGAAACATAAAAAATAAAAGTTTCATTTAGCTTCCATATAGGTAAATCTTGCATCTATAAATGGGGTAACATTAGTATTTAATTAATATAATTTCAGAGTTTCATTTAAATTATTTCAAAGTAATTTAATATTTTAGAAATTAGCTTAGTTTTATTTATTTACAGATTATTTTCAAAAACATCTAAAAATACAACTAGCTAAGCCTTGTCAAGATGAGTACAAGACAAAACATTGTTTCTAAACATATAAAATATAAATTAACTCTTTAGAACCATTTATAAAACAAGATATACACTTAATAAATCAGTCCAATGATTATATTTCCACCTTTAATGACACTTATAGAACATCCCTACCTCATTAGAGACAATATATTTCCTAGGATTAAATATATTATTCCTATTATCAACATTCAAAGTGACATCACAAAATACATAGAAATAATAATTTCCATTTCCAAAAAAAAAAATTCCCCATCTCACCATTGACTAACTTGAAATCCTTGAAAATCAAGATCACATGTCAATAAATCCCATAATTATACCCATTCATATGTGAGGTCACCAATACAACAATCTCCAAGTTTAGACCTTCATCATTTCTCTTTTCTTTCTCCTCAAGACTAGCCTCATAATATTTTCATTAACTTTGTGTATGAACATGACTAGGAATCCTAAAAGAGTTTATTATACCCCTAGATTCATCCAACTTAAATATTCCCAGTATTGACCAAGAACTTTGATACATCATTCTTAAGGATACCAAAGGACCTTGGTATTGTTTTTCCCATTAGTTATCCACTCTCAATGACCAACATGACATTTTTGATCTCTTATAGTATCTTCATGAACATAATTTTACACCTATAATTAAAAACCCCATTATAATACCTTAGCTTAATATCCCTAACCCTTAGACTTATTCATTCTATTCATATCTTCATCAATTATCTCCATTAGACCTTAGGAGGTTGAGTGCATAGGGTTGGTGTGATTATTTACCTGTGTAAATTAACCAATGTCTCCAATATGTTGAAGCACAAACTAAACTTTAGTTATCTATACATTATAAATAGATGTGTTTTTTTCAACAATTTCATTTGGTTATTCAATGTAAAAAATGTGTGACTAACAACTTAGTGTACATTTTTTATATACCTCCTTTATTTTAATTTATGATCACCATAACCCTTATTAAGGCATTTGTGCATAAATATTTTGTATAAGGATATGATCATAATGTATATTGTGTGGAATAATTTCCTCGTGCATAAATAACCCAAGGTGTAGGTTTTGAGCCAAATGACACTTAATAACTTTAAGATAGGGTTATATACAAGATGAGTAAGCTTTATGTGCATAAAAAATAAATAGTTTAGATGTGATACATATAATTTAATATCTTCAATTCACTGTAGTGTTACAAAAATAATTGAATATTTACAAATTTATTTTTATTGTCCAAATATGAAAACTTATGCTACAAAGTTCATAATATGATATGTTGTAGTATAAGCAATACTATTAATAGGAATTTGGTGTTGTATAATCCATTTTCAATACCTTCTAGGACATCAAAAATAATGTTCATATATGTATCAATTGGGTTGCATATGTCTAAGAAATTAAATGATAATTTTTTTAGTTGTTGACTAGTTTAGTAAGATGTGTATTCTTATTTCTTATAAAAATACCCTTAAAAATAGTGATGCAAATTATTTGTTTTTTTAATAATGTGTGGGTGCCTTTGTCTTTATAGATACAAATGGGGTGACCTCCCTCCCTCTATATATTAGTGATAGATAGGTCCTTTTAAAAAACCATACCACATCATACCTACCCTATAATAAATAGATATGGCTAAGGGGGGAGCCACATGTGGAGAGTGCCTAATATCAATATGGTATGAATCTCCCATATAGACCTTTTTTGTATTCTAGAGTTTATGGTCAGTGCCTTCACTTTGGGTTGCCTAAATCTATCATTTCAAGTCAATATTCAATATTTTTTGGAAATATTTGAACCACATTATAGGAGAAGATGGATATTATACTGAAATGATCTATTATTTTTCATCCAAAAACTAATTCTTATGAAAAATTAGTAATTATAATATTAGTGTAGCTCTTGACATGGTATAATATGAAGCATCCTAATATTCAGGATGAAAATTTGGTTTATATTATAGTATGGGTTTTATTTATTCTCACATTTATTTGTTATGTTATATTTCCCTCACTCAAAGTTTTCCTACTTTCATGGAGAAGATTGCTTATGTGTGCAGGTTGACCAGGTGACTAGGAAGTAACTCCCTTAACTAGCTATCTTAGTTATGGTATATACTCATTTATTTTTGGCTCTATTTACACCCCACCCCCCCCCCCCCCCCCCCCCCAATTTTTTTAGGAGTTAATTGTCTATTATAGGACTCTTCTGACCACCTTTTATGGAGGAGTTACTTTCTTACTTTCCTATATATACTCATCTCATTTGAGATCTTTTCAACTTAATGAAATATTTGGCTTTACTCCACTTGATTTTTATCTCTTAGAATATTATATTTTAATGATTTAAATTTTATTCAACAACATTATGGTGTGCATAATATTTTCCTAACGTGATCTTGACCTTTGCATTTGCATTTTCCAAAATTGGTGACATCTCTGATATAGTATTAGAGGTACCCACAATAATAATATGTCTATTTTTTATTGTTATTAAGCTATCTTTTAAACTTGTGACATTTTTATTTAAAAAATAAGCTTGGTATACAATTAATTTGTTGGTTTTTTTGTCTTTAGTGGAGTATTTTTTTGTGGATATGGTTCATTGGCATCCATTCCCATTATTGTTTTGGTCTCTATATAAATGTGTGTTCCATATGTCTTGGTGTATTTTCCTAAAAAATACCTACATGCCTTCATAAAATGTCAGGTTTGATCTATCATGTTTGATATCAACCTATGTATTTGGCCTCAAATCAACCTCAAATGGTTTTATTTTTTTCAAAGACTCTTTTACCCTAGTTTTGAGTTGTTTCTAGGTAGCCCTCATCTATGCTATTTTTTCCTACTGAGTCTACTCTCATTAGCACTCAATTAGAATCACCACTCCATATAACCTCTATACCAAAATTATTTAGATCATCTTAATGGACTCATTGAAAATAGCCTTTGGTTATATCAATGGGGATACATCCCTCCCCCTATAACCCCTATCAAGGCCTTTGGTCATGCTCGATACATGTGAAAACACAACACAAAAGACTCTAATAGTTTGAAAATTTAAGTTTATTCCAAAAGAAGATAAGACTATTCAATGTTTACCCTAAATTTTAAAAAAAAACTAGCATATCAAATCATCTTTTTTTAATAGCTTGATTTATAACAAGGTTAAATAGGCTACTTTTCTTTGAATGTAGAAGTAATGCATAAAAGTATTGGTCAATTTTAGAATTATTATAGGATAATTTTTTATTATTTTTTATAAAAATAATATATTTTGAGTAGTGTTTAAATAGGAATTGTTATTCATATTTTCACTTGCTCACATTGTGTACTCATCTTGGATGCATTTTTCTCTAATCTTAACATCCTCACCTAGTCTTGTTAATCACATATTTTTGATATTTTAAATGGTTTCTCTATATGCATTCTCAGTTTTAACTATCATATTTTGAGCATGAATTACTTGAAACATTTAAGGGGGTTCACCATTTCATATTCTAATAAGGGTGTAATTTTTTTTGAGTTATTTTTTCATTTTGATTACACTTTAATTTATACAACAACAAAAACTTTCATTACTAATACAACTCAACTCAACACTTGAATGGATTCAAGTTTAATTAACCCACTAACTCCCTTTAACTATCATGAACAAAAAATGAATATAGTAATTATTCTAAGTAAGGGTTTGTATACGATAACCATGGGTGATGAAACTAAACCTAATACAGATGAAGATAAAGTTGCGTTCTATATCCATAATGGTAAATCCTATGGGATATAATGTCTTTCTATAACACCTAATCTCTTATTTCACATAAATCCTACCAAATTAATTCCTCATGTAGGTTAATTATTTGGGGATAAAGATGTGATGAGAGGTCATAAGCTTGAGAATGAACTCATTATCCTAAGTTTTTTCAAGTTTGACACCCTTAAATATTTATTCATTAAGTTCAAGTCCTTGAGATTACAGCTAAAATAATGTGGGATAAGAAGTATCATGACCAAATTATTATTTCTATAATATCTAAATAGGTCCTGACTATTCAATATTAGACTCTATTTTACATACCACTAAAAGTGATTTGTGAATTACATGGAAAATGACCATTTTATATGATTTGATTCCCAATTTAACTAGAGAGAAAGATAAGTTGATCTATATGGGCACATTTAATTTGACAAAACCTTAAGCCCTAATTGTTGGGAAAGGGAAAGAAAATACTTCAAACAAAGATAATAATAATAATAATAATAATAATAATAATAATAATAATAATAATAATAATAATAATAATAATAATAATAATAATAATAATAATAATAATAATAATATGGATCAAAATAAGAAGAATCAACCTCTACCAAAACCAACACTGAAGATTCCTCTTCCAATTAAAACCTTGAGAAAGATAAGGTTAAGTTTCCCTAATTTAATTAAAATGGGCATGATGAAAAAAAGTGCATGAATAAAAAATAGATCACCTAACTCATCTCCTAGATAAGAACAACATCAGTGTTTCTGAGTCCATAAAGAAAATAATCTACCCAAGATTTTACTATGGAAAATGGAAAGGGGAAAGAGAAAGAAAAGGAAAAGGAAATTATATAAGTTATAGCTTAAAAATATTCATGGGTTATTTAATTAGTTTCTTATCTCCACATGGGATCTTCACTGGTTGAGTTTTCCTCCTTAGAGATTTATAACATGTCTTCCATCAGTTTGGGTGATGACACTTCTTGACTAGTTATAGGGAGAGGGTTTGTTGAAATGGGAAGAACATTAAATAATGTTCTAGGTGCCGTTTCTCTTTCAACAAATCTCCTATCATTGTATAAAATCATCATATAATAAAAGGCATGAAGGTTAAGTTTTTACCTAATTTAGTTATCATCAGTGAGTTGCATAGTGATTATATAGTGGAAGTCGGTAGGGTAGATCACCAATATAGGTTATACACCTTCTCACATTTTCACCTAATTATTATTAAATTTCATTGTTGATTCATTTATATGGAGTTAGAAAATTATGGAAAGAGTGGTTTAGCCACCTTAACTACCACTACCTTGAATAACTTAGCAAAAATTAAATAGTCATAGACTTTCCTCAAGTCTAATTCTCTAAGGGAATTTATGAGGGTTGATCTTTTGGAAATCATCCTAAAGCAAAATTTGACAAGGTAAAAGCTTGGAGGGATTAAAAAACATTGAACTTAGTACATAGTGATGTATATGGGTCTTTTACCATTTTATCTTTTACAAGGGCTAAATACATTCTCACTATCATTGATGATTTATTGAGATATACATGAGTCTACTTAAGCAAAAGTCTAAAGTGTTTAAATTTTTTCAAGGATTCAAGGCACTTGATGAGAAATACTCTAATAAATCCATCAAGATTATTTGAACTAAAAATGGAGGTGAATATGTCAACAATAGATTTGAGTAGTTTTGCACCATAGAGGGATTGATTTACACCATATATTTACATATAGTCCTTCACAGAATGGAGTTAAAAAATATAAGGACATATTTTTTAAAGAGATGGATAGGTTTATGATTCACTATAAGTTATTATAACATTAGTATTATGACAAAAAATAATAATTGTGTTTTTTATATTTAGAATAAGGTTCCTCAGAAAGCTTTAAAAGTAATAACACCATTTGAATCTTATCATGCAAAGAAAATTGAAGTTGATCAGATTAGGGTTTTTAAATCTCCAATAGATTATAGATCTACTTAGTCAAATTATCAAGGTGTTCCACATGACTTCTTTAATTTAGTTTTATATCAACATACACTTTGAAAGGCTTTCGGTATACCTAAGTGTGATAGTGTTATGTAGGATGAATATTCTACATTAATAAAAAATAAATCTTAGGATTTGACTTAACTTATTAAGGGAAGGAATATGGTTTGATGAAGTTGGATATATTAGACCAAGTTTATAACAAATGTCTTAGTTGATAAGTACAAGGAAAGATTGGTTGCCAAGGGTTTTTCATAGGTATAAAACATTGACTTCTTAGATACCTTTACACTTATTGCAAAGATTACTTTGATCTGACTCACACTAGATATAACTACAACACATGGTTGGTATGTGCACCATATGAATGTGAAGAGTGTCTTTTGTCATAGAGACCTTGATAAGTATATCTACATGTAATATCCACCTAGGTTTTTCCAATATTAATCATTAGTTTATAGACTTAATAAATCCATCTATGGCCTCAAATAGGTCCCTCAAGCTTGGTATACAAAGAAGGATTTTGTCTTCCTTAATTTAGGGTTCATTAGGTGTCATTCAAACCCCAATTTATACTTATTATAGTAGGATGATTCTTTATTGACATTAGTCCTTTAGTTGATGATATTCTGATCATAAAAAGTGTATCATCATCTATTATAATAATGAAGATAGCTACACAAGATAGATTTGACATGACAGACTTGGGTCTTCTACTTTAATTTTTTGACATTAAGATTTCATAGTCTAATTCATAGATTTCATTTATAGAGCCCAAGTATACTTTCAATAATTTGGATCAGTTTCACATGGATAAATTTAAACCATCTCCAAATCCCTTTCTATTAGGATTCAATATTAAGGCTAAATATTATAGAACATCTATTAGTGCCACTTGGTATCGACAACTTATTGATAGGCTTATTTATCTAACTCATACCAGGATTGATATTTCATATGTAGTGGGACTCATCTGTATATTCATGTAGTAACTCTATGAGATGCATTGTAAATCAACTAAAAGAATATTTCATTACAATCAAGGCTCTTACAGACTTGGTATTAATTATAGATTTGACATAGAGGTTGACTTGGTCTTATAGATTTAGATTGGGTAGGTGATACTTATTATCATAAGTCCACTTCAATATATATTTTTTATTTAGGTTATGGTCCTATTAATTAGTCTATCAATAAGAATTTTTTTATTCCTATATCATCCATAGAGGTAGAGTACAAGGGAGCTATTAATGCATATTAAAGATATTTAGATTCATTGGATTCTATCTGAGTTTAGAATTCTATTCAAGCAACCCACCATCATTTATTATGATAGCTAGAGTAATATATAGATATGCAAGAATATGGTTTAGAACTAATGGAAAAAACACATTGATATTCACATGTATTTTATCTAGGAGCTTATTCACAACCAAGTCATCATCTTGATATTTTACTAGTATTTAAAATAGGTTGTAGATATCTTTACCAAACCCTTCACTGAGAGTAAGTTCATTCATCTATGAGATCTTATTGGGGTATGTTATACATTAGTATTAACATCTTCTTTGGGGGGCCTTATAGCCTCTTCTCTTATTCTATCTCTGTGTATGTGTGTGTGTGTTTTTTTTGGGGGGGGTGAGAGTTCCTATAATTTTTCTCCTTTTATATACTTTATGAGAGATATTTTTGTACATGGGTACCTCATCAAGCATAGTTTCTAGGACCCATTTGTATTTTATATTTCCCACCTAAGTTATGCTTATGGGTGGGTGGGGGTGTTAGAGTACGGGTTTTATTTTTTCCAATATTTATTTATTATGGTATTTTTCCCTCACTTTGATTTTTCCTACTTTCATTAAGAAACTTGATTATGTGTGTAGATTGACTGGGTGATTAGGAAGTAACTCTCTTGACTGGCTATTTTGGGTATGGGAGTTACTCATCTATTTTTGACCCTATTAACCCCCTTTTTGTGGAGGAGTTACTTGTATAGTATAGGGGTATTTCAACCACCTTTTGTGGAGGAGTTACTTTATTTATTTCTTATTTGTACTCATCTCATTTGAGAGATTTTATACATAATGAAATATTGGGTTTTATTCCACTTGCTTTTTATCTCTTGAAATATTGAATTTGAGTGATTTAATTTTGCTTCAACAACATTGTGGTGTTCAAAAACTTTGTCTTGTGTGATCTTTACCTTTGCATTCACATTATCCAGAACTAGTGACAGCTCTAATAGTGAGATTCCTGTACATATTAGTAATAGTGAGGTCACTATAAAAAATCATACCCCATTATACCTACCCTAATAATAGATAAATATGTCCAAGGGGGAGACAAATTTGGAGATTTCCCAATCTCAATATGATATTAATCTCCCATAGAGACCTTTGTTGTACTCTAGAGTTTATGATGAGTGCCTTCACTTTGGGTTTCCTAAATATATCATTCCAAGATAGGATTTAATATTTTTTGGTAATGTCTGGACCATATTTTGGGAGAATATGGATACTATATTTAAATTGTCTACCACTTTTGATCCAAAAACTAATGCATATGAAACATTGGTAATTATAATCTTGGTATAACTCTTGAGATGGTAAATTATGAAACATCCTTAGATTAGGGATGAAAATTTGGTATATATTCAATAGTCTTATCATCATGCTTTACATTATTATACCAATAGATCTCATTTTGATACATGTCTTGGTTAATTACCTACATGTACATTTGATTTTATTTTTAGGAAACCATACAAAATTATTAGTAGAATAGATCATATATCCATATGGTTGATATTCTCATTGATAAGATTTAGAAAATTCACATTTAAGTGTACGAGAGGTTGAAAGAGTCGCATTCTAGATACAAATCAATACATGATAAGTATATGAATACAATTTTTTTTTATTTTTATTTTTTTGAGAAAAGTTATGGTTTTACTTGAGTATAGAATGGTTGTAAGGTAAAAATTAATGATTAAACCTCTTATATATTGTTCATTTTTCATTTTAGAGTGAGTGGGTAAAAATTATTTTAGCTTGGATTTTTCTCCTTATATGAAAATATATTCCATTATCAATTTTAATAACTTAAGTCTACTTGAGCCTTCTATGCCAGATGATGAAGAAGTAGATCTATTTTTTCCTTTTATTGAATACCTTAATTTTGATGGTCAAATGGAACTAGATAAGGATATCATGTTTTAAAATATAGAAAGGACAATCAAGATATGAGATTAATAAATATGATAACTTGGAATAAAGAGTCATCTACCCAACTAGGATAAATGGTATTCAAGATAATAAGTTGGGAAAATATTTCCTCATTTACTAATTTCCTAAATATTTTGGGGTCTAAAAGCCTCTAATTTGAGAGGTGTGATCTGAAAGTTAGATCTAGTATGTTATATATGAGAGATAACTACTTACATTTTTATAATCTATGTAACAAATTTGTATACAATATTTATTGAAGAAAATTAACACATTATTCATAGCTATAAAGGTGAAAGAAGAGTTTATAGATTCATGGAAAAAATCAAAAATATAATATAAACATTCTTATAACATATCATTATTTTGGCACAAAGATAAATTCGTATATTCTCGAAGAAACCTATACTAAAACTACACATTTTCAAAAAAAGTGTATTGATTCCATAGGTTATTAAAATATCATGCAACTTAAGTTCAAAAAATTAATAGTTGTTATCATGTTATTTTTGGACTTCTTGATGGTTCAATTTATATTCTAGGTGATCCAAGTACCTATTGTTTCTAAGTTTGTGTATAAATACAAGCCTTTGGGAGAGTAAATGCTTAATGGAATTTAGATTCACCAGTGTAGTTTCAAGTTTTGGGTCTAATATTGGGTGTTCCATTGTTATTCTAATTGATGTTTTTTATTAGGTGTTATTATTTATCTAAGAGTATTAAGAACCAAAAATCATTATGAAACCATTTGGATAGCTATAAATTGTAATTATGTACATGAAGACCATTGATTAGGAATACACCTATACATGAGAATTATATAGTATAATGATGAGGACTATGAACCTAATTCTACTATAATTTTCTCATCCTTATTTTATTTAGGATAATATTTGTGTTAGGATAATATTTGTTTCATTTGCTTTACATATTTTCCCTTCTTGATTTTGGTTTTAGGATACTTCACAATCAAAACTCAACACCTTTGTCACCTTTTTTCCCCAAAACAATAAGGCATAAAATTAAAAATATAATCATGTATGTGTTATTATTTTTAATATGATTCTTATGGAATAATGGTGAGTGGACTAGCCATGTCATGCACAATATTTCACACTAAAATTTTCTTTAAAAATGTCATTTTTTTACTATGTTTAATGCAAATTATACACACCAAAACCACAAAAAATTATCCAATATTTTATCATGATATTAAAAATTCACAATATAAACATGCATGCCTAAATGCCTAATTGGTTGCATGTTCACTATGTAATGATGTCAACCCCACTTGTTCTAACTAGTACAATACCTCTAATAGATTTAAACTATCTATATAGACCTAGTGGTCCCTAAGACCAAAAATAAATGTTCAAATAAAATTATGTGGGTTTTAGAAACCACTTACTTGAATGATTGGATCTATCTCTTCATGTGGTTCAAATGGGTCTCTGAGTGATTTTAGCCAATCATAGGGCTGAACTTGCAGCTTAAGTCAAAAATAAATTTTATTTTTAAGTTGAGTTAATTTTATTTAAATTGAGTAAAACATGATATCATATTAATCATATGACCACAAAAGGGTATAAAATATTTTTTCTCAACTCTTTGAGAATGGATAATTCTATCTCAATTGTTAGATATTTTTCTATATCAATCGTTTGATCAGCCTAGGTCGATGAAACCCTATATATAATAATGTGATCATATAAAAGGTTAAAATTCACTCATTAATATTTAAATTTCATATTATTAGAAAGGATAAGATATTTTAGAGGATTATATATCCATATTCATCCCTCCTCAACTTCCTCACCCCCAGATAAGCACTATTAATGGGGTAGTCAAAATTTTTTCTTATAACATTTTTATTTATTTATTTATTTATGTTTTAAATTAATTTAAAGATGGTTGGGTATATTTTTTAGGTTCACATATTCTCATAATGGTTTTTACGATCATAAATCTCCCTCACTACCTTAAATGGTCACCAATATCTAGATTAATAATAAATTATTTTTTAGTTTTAAAGTTTTAAAACTACTTTCATGTTGTAGATAATTATAAACTAGGTGTTGTTCCTTTTGGATCAACCCACACTAGGGATTAATATAATATAAAAATGTCAATAAGATCTAAAATAGCCTCTCATGAAAAATGTGTAATTATACTAAAAAAAAACTTAGAGGTTTCAATCCTTGAAACCACTTCCATGTGGATTAGGATTAAATATTAATGGGTTTTCCATTTTGGGTCACCCCATCCCTAGGTATGTTATTTAAATTAATCAACCACATAAAAAAATTATAGTTCAAAACCAAATTGAATCAATATTTATTATATGTTTTAAGTTTAGTTCTAAATGCATTTTCTATTCCTCAAATGATGGTTGGGGTGGTAGGCACCCACTAATGGATGGATTTATATATTTTTCTGATGTATTTTATGGCTAGTATTATATTTGTGCATTTCTCTAGTTGATGGTTATTCTTGCATGGATATTCAGTTCATATCTTCATTGTGATAAAAGTCTTACTATACCTAAATGGACATTATATATTTGTATGATACATTATAAAACTAGTTGCATTATGATTGAGATATTGTTTTAATGTTTATTATTGTATATAAGTTAAAATATAAAGGAATAAAATTATTCTTAAATTTAACGTTCAATTTATTGGTTTTTAGATGACTTGGATTTAATATGTTTGATATGTATCATGATTAAATTTTGTATTGGCATATACATAGATACATACATACATATATAACTTTTAAGTTGTAATAAGTGTTTATATTTTATTGTAATGTTTTTGATTGATTTATTAAAGGTATGATGTTGGAAACTCTTTTACTTATTAACAATTTATTTTATTGTATTCATTTTATCCATAGATTTGTTTCAGAAAACTAGTTTTTGAGGGAAGTATGAATATATTTTTTCATTATGTGGATTATTTATCATTTTATATGAATGATATAAATATGAATTTTTATAAATAATCATGCTAATTTAAAATTAATTTTTTTGTGACTGCATAAAATTGGTTTTCAAATTACTCTATAATGAGATATTTTCTTATTAAAATCCTTGTGGAATGAATATTTTCAAGTGTATTAGTATGTTTCTTATTATTATCAATATTTTATATTTTATTTGGATTATATATATATATATATATATATATATATAGTAGTAACTTATGTGGAAAAGGTAGTAATAGTGCCCAAGAATTATTAATTTCTTATTGTTATTATGAGTTATGTATAATTTATTTTTATGGAGAATGGATGGTTTCATTTATTATTATCTTACATGTAGCTTATATAAGTATAAAAGAGAATTCAAGGTGTTGTACTGCTCATTTTATTCCATCTTCAATATTATTTTATAATAGTATAAATTTGGATTGCAATGGTCAAAAGTTAATGGAAAATTTATTTAAAATAAATAATTTTATTCATTATGAGTAATTAATTATTACTCATAAGTAATACAACTGTTCACATGATTTATAATTTAAAGTCATGGTGATAGTTTAGTTTGGGAATGGTCTTTTAGAATCAATGAAATTAGCTGATTTATTAATGCATGTGGTATTATTTCTAGCCCAGCTATAGTTTGATTATGACTCATTGTAGGATTAAAATTACTTAATTTTTTTATAAAAATATATTGATATATTTAAAATTTAGTTTTCATATATATTGATCTCAAATTCCACATAGTTTTGATGTCTTACTTTCAAGTTAGCATATAATAAATAATGAGTCAATTAGTTTGAATGGGTATGGATTTGTCATAGTCACTCATAATGATAAATCTTACTAATTATTAGAGTAATGATTAAGATGAATTATCTTATTTTTAAAATAATAAGCCATAGTTTTCATAATTAGAAGGTTTTTTGACCAATTGTAGTCGGATTTCAAATTGATAAAATTATTATTTAACTATTTCTTAATACACAAGTGTTGTTTTAAAATTGAGGATAAAATGTTGCAATTTATATACATTAGGGGTCAAGTTGCATCCTTGAAATAGTGGATGCATTTGAATTGTTTTATGTTTTTTTGACATAATAACATTAATGGTTCTTACTCCTTTAATGTTTGAATTAACTATTCACACTATTCAAGTATTCTTTTAGGGACAATTTAATAGAGTAAAGAATAAATATTAATCAAAACCATTATAACATTACGTTAGTTTTATATTGCATTTTTAGGTTGAAAGGAATGATGGATTAATATTTTAAGTCCTACTAAAAGGACCAAAAAGGTCACATTTCATTCTAAGCAACCTTTAAATTAATAATTCTTTCAATTATATATATATATATATATATATATATATATATATATATATAAAACTTTAAGGATATGATTTTTTAAATAATCATGGAGAAGGGTAGTCGATCAATGGAAATCCATGAAATAATAGTCCACTATCACCTAGATGGTGGAAAACTATTTGAATGGCATGGTATACTTGCACCATTATTCCATGGTCAATTATGCTGATCAAGAAGTATATTTATAAATAAATATTAGCTTGATGAGTGAAGGTGGGATATGATTGGTCCTTAGTCCAAGGCTCACTTTCCTAATGAGGAATAGGAAAATAAAATTGGTTCTTATTTAAGATATTAACATAGAGTTAAAATTTATAAAATGTTTAAGTGAGTAGGTTGAAGCATCACCCTTTGAAATAAATATGTGATTAAATAAATACAATGTTATTTTAAAAATTAATTACTTTTGTGATATAAAATGACATAATTAATTAAATTATTATGATTATCTATTAAATTGTGGACTAACTCAATATTTCCATGTGTTATTCTAAACTATCTAAGCAACTACTATCACTAGTTGAACTGCCTTAACAAAATAGATTTAATAATGATATGATAATTAATTAGAGTACATGTTATAATGTCATATAAGAATCTGTATCTAAGGTAGTTTAAGAAATCATTTTCTCCATAAACCTTTTCATTTTAATGGTTTATTATTGAAATTAGTTCACATAACCCTACAAGTTATGTTTTTTATTAGCTTGATTTTTGGGGTTATGATAATTTTTTATAGTTTAATTTTATTAAAATTTATTCATTAAATCCAAAATGTCTATAAACCTATAGATTGACTATTTATTTTTCCCTTATGTGACCCTTAATGCTCTTTAAATATTAAAAACATTAATGTAGATTCTTTATGAAAGTCATAGTTAACCCTTGATGTTTCCCTTTTGAATTTTTGGGTCATGTATGCCTTGATTGTCACCTTTTACTATATTCTATGTTTGGCCTATTTTAAAACACACACACACAAACACACAAACACACACACACACACACACACACACACACACACACACACACACACACACACACACACACACACACACACACACACACACACACACACACACACACACACACACACACACACACACACACACACACACACACACACACACACACACACACACACACACACACACATAAAGTACCCTTATCAATGTGATTATTTACTCCTATCATTTAGATCTCATAGAATTCAATTATCATGTGGACATTTAGTAAGTCTTATTAAGAGTTATACAAATTTAATCTACATTTTGATAAATTTATTCCCTCATATAACTTATTTCCAACACATCTTGTACCAAGATAAGGTCATAGTGAAGGATAACTTGAATGTTATTATTTAGGGATAAGAGATGAATCTGATTCTCTTATTTTGGGTTTTGAATACTCAAAAACATTATAGCTACATTGATCCCTATTTTAAATCATCTAGGAAATATAATTATAATTTCTCAAAAGGTTTCAAGAGATAGATAACCTTTCATGTAGTCCATTCTTGTGACATTATGGAAAATTATATCTAAAATCAAAGGAAAAGCAAATAACATATTTCTTCCTATTAATTTTGCAAAGAGAGATGATGATCTTATTTTCTATTTGTATACAAAAAGACCCTAAAATTTATATAACTTAAACCTGAGTGGAGGATAAAATAAATAGTGTAGGGTCATAACTTACCTTTCCATGATTTTGACCTAGTAATAATCGAGTACCAAATTTTTTATACACTTATGAAAAAAAAAATAGTGAAACATCTTTTGGGTTTTGTCTATCTTGTAGTTTGGACCTATTTTGCACTATTTTTATCCCCTAATAATGCTGAGGTAAGTTAATAATTTTTTATTTATGTATCAAATATTTATTGAAGTTTTTAATACTCAGATATCTATTTTTGCTTATTTTGGATATTTTTTATTTTTTTATGTTACATATATTTGCATTGTTCCTTACTTTTAGTGTATTTTACTTAGTGTAATAAACATTGCGTGAAAAATATTTAAAATAAATATCTATAAATATGTCCGTTTAGCCCACATTTGGGACACCTTAGATTTGTTTAACTTTATCAAGAAGAGAGATTAAATAGTAAGATTAGGGTTTCGTAATGGAATGAGCATTAAAATGAGATTTTATATGTTTTAAATGTTTTTTAATATTAATGGTCAAGAGAATTTTACTAATGGAATTTATATACATGTTTTAAATTTTATGTATATGAGTAAATATAATGAAAATAATATTCTTAAATGAAATGATTTTCTATTGTTTACTTTATTTTTGTGAATTTCAAGGTTTTTATGAGTTATTAAATGTGTGTGTGATTCTATACACATATTATTAAATAAATAGGGTACTTAGTGTTCCATTACTTCAAATTAGGTGATTGTTTAAGTATCCATGGTTACATGACATATTGGCATTGTGATAATTTTCAATCTGTTACACATGCTCTAGTCTATAAATGATCAAGAGAAATGTCATTAAAAATCACTTCATTTTTATTACACCTTTCATGTACTAGCTTTGAATAAATGATGGTACCAAATATGAATTCTTATATAAATTATTGGACCTAAAAATGAATTCAAAATTTTTAAATAATTTTTATGAATTCAATCAAAATCTATAGCTAAATCTATTAAACCCATATTAACATGACAATTAATAATTTGAGTCTAATACCAAAAATATAATCATAAAAAAATTAACCTAAATATAATGGAAACTAATATTTTTTAAAGCATATATAAACTTGAAGCTAAGATAAATTACAAATAAATCTTCTAATGGAATATGAAAGGTTCTATAATTTCATAGAGAAAAAAACCATATAAGAAAGAAAGGGTGACATGTATAAAAGTGGTGTACCTTTATATCCCTTGTTACTCCTTTTTAATGTATAAATAAAAACTCTAAATGAATCAAATAGTATATAAATGTATCCAAATACATATATAACAACCTACCATACCCACCTTTAAAAACAAATACATGCATTGTAAATGGGATCAAAATGAAATGATAGCTATGAAAAAAGATAATTCAGATAAAATAATCCTTGTGACTTATGAGGTCTTAATATAATAGTGCATTAATATTTAAATCAATGATACAAGGGAATAAAACTTGTAAAAATTTGATATGAGATTAGTTAATATGACACTTTATTATCGTATCTTATAATGTGGGATATATTAAACATTAAAAATTAATTTTCTAATTGAAATCAATCTTTAATAGCAAGGGTGAGTTCTTGATGATTTATTGAATTAATTTTAATGTGATAAATGACTAGATTCTAATCTCATTCAATCTATAAATTTTTAAAATTTATTTATTTTTCAAACAAAATATATATTCAAATATCCTTAGCCTTTAAAAATTATTGGAATATTTTTCAAAGGGATTGAAATAAATAAAGGATATGGGAACTCTTTGTATTTTTAGTTACACTTGAACTAGCCCAATCTATGTTTATTTTAGTTAGACAATCAAAATTAAATATAATAAATAGATCTTATAGAGGGTCCACATTATTCTATTGTTAATTATTATGTTTCTACTTACCATATTATAAGATATCCCATTGACAATTTACATCCAATTTAAAAAAACGCTAGCATCTTTCAAGGTTATTATCATATTTTTAAGAGGTCAAACATTTATTATTTATTTGATGGAATTTCAAATACATTTTAGCAAAACTTGTGGCTTCTTTTTTATCTCAAAAGATTATTATATTTATTTCAAACTAAACACTCCAATAAACCAAGGTTATAATGGAGTGTCATGTTTGGAATAAAGGATGAGACTTTATATTATATCTCCAAGAGAAAAAATATACTTCCCATAGTTTGGTACAATATAAAAAAATAAATTTGAAGAGAATACGAGACCTTGTTTCTTAAGTGTAGGTACAATGCAATTAAAAATTATAAATATCCTCATTGTTTCTCTTACAAAGGTGACACTAGGAAGGCCCTTGAATATCTTTTTTTATCAACTTCAATTGGGATACAAATTTTTCCCAAGGGGCTAGCCAAAATAAGTAATTTTCCTTAAGAAGAACCTTTTTTTTATTGAGATCTAGTTCGCTTGAAAAGGACAAGTATGTGACATTATATGGAAAAGATGGACTTGTATCCATGTTTTACATTTTAAGATCTAAATTTAGACCTCATATAAATTAAAATATCTTTTTTAGTTAAAAAATGAAATTATATAATAGATATTTGAGATCCCTGAATCCAACTGATAAATGAAGAGAGACTTGATAGTTAATTCATCCATTTTTATTAGTATTATTATAATTGATAACTTTATAACCAATTTTGTTAAGGCATTAAGTTTACAATTTGTTGTATTAGTTTACACTAGAAAGAGTTTAAGTGCATATTTAAGATTCTATCTATAAATTTACCTTGACACATTTATCAACATTCCATATAAAACTAGGTTTAAGGACAATGATTACTTTAGATATTCTATTCTAGATATATGATGTTTTCAGGTTCTCATTGATTGGTTATATCATTTTATATGAAAAAGTTATTAGATAATTAATTCAAGGTATAATACTCAAAAAATTCTTCTCCAAACCATACACTATATAGATAAATTTTTATTCATTGAATAGATTTACTCTTCTAATTATTTTGATTCAAAGCCCATCCAGTCTCAATGAATATCCATGTCCCATTACATAAAGGATATATATATTTTTATTATCTACTTCCACACCACATAATTTTCAATTGATTTTATGTAATAAATTTTTTTAGTTTTGACCGAGATTTAAATAATAGACATAATGTAGATAGGCATAACCCAAAGACATGATTTTAAAATATAAATTATTATTACTAGGATAATCTATTTATCTTTTCAGTTTTCCAATTTCCTCAAAAAAAATATATGATTTATAAATACCAACAACATTTTTCATTTTAAAGATAATAATTCTTATGTATGTACAAGGAAAATATCAAGTGTGGATATTAAAATATGCTATTAGATTAGACACATGGAAATATAATTTTTGGCCTACTTTCAACCTAAATGAATTGTGTGTACATATATGAATCTAATTAACCATTATCTCATATCCAAATGATATATATGGCTAATAATTTTAAGTTTCTATTTGTCACCTATAATAAATCCCCTAGTTTATGATAAACTAGTCAAATATCATACTTAGACATCTTTTTAAATTTAAAGTCTAAAGTGTTTAAATTTTTTCAAGGATTCAAGGCACTTGATGAGAAATACTCTAATAAATCCATCAAGATTATTTGAACTAAAATTGGAGGTGAATATGTCAACAATATATTTGAGTAGTTTTTCACTATAGAGGGATTGATTTACACCATATATTTACATATAATCCTTCACAGAATGGAGTTAAAAAATATAAGGACATATTTTTTAAAGAGATGGATAGGTTTATGATTCACTCTAAGTTATTATAACATTAGTATTAGGACAAAAAAAATAATTGTGTTTTTTATATTCAGAATAAGGTTCCTCAGAAAGCTTTGAAAGGCATAACACCATTCGAATCTTATCATGCAAATAAAATTGAAGTTGATCAGTTTAGGGTTTTTAAATCTCCAATAGATTATAGATGTACTTAGTCAAATTATCAAGGTGTTCCACATGACTTATTTACTTTATTTTTATATCAACATACATTTTGAAATGCTTTAGGTATACCTAAGTGTGATAGTGTTATGTAGGATGAATATTCTACATTAATAAAAAATCACTCTTAGGATTTGACTTATCTTCTTAAGGGAAGGAATATGGTTTGATGTAGTTGGATATATTAGACCAAGTTTATAACAAATGTCTTAGTTGATAAGTACAAGGAAAGATTGGTTGCCAAAGGGTTTTTCATAGGTATAAAACATTGACTTCTTAAATACCTTTACACTTATTGCAAAGATTACTTTGATCTGACTCACACTAGATATAATCAGAACTAATGGTTGGTATGTACACCATATGAATGTCAAGAGTGTCTTTTGTCATAGAGACCTTGATAAGTATATCTACATGTAATATCCACCTAGGTTTATTCAATATTAATCATTAGTTTATAGACTTAATAAATCCATCTATGGCCTCAAATAGGTCCCTCAAGCCTGGTATACAAAGAAGGATTTCTTCCTCCTTAACTTAGGGTTCATTAGGTGTCATTCAGACCCCAATTTATACTTCTTGTAGTAGGATGATTCTTTATTGATATTAGTCCTTTAGTTGATGATATTCTGATCGTAAAAAGTGTATCATCATCTATTATAATAATGAAGATAGCTACACAAGATAGATTTGACATGACAGACTTGGATCTTCTACATTAATTTTTTGACATTAAGATTTCATAGTCTAATTCATAGATTTCATTTATAGAGCCCAAGTATACTTTCAATATTTTGGATCAGTTTCACATGGATAAATTTAAACCATCTCCAAATCCCTTTCTATTAGGATTCAATATTAAGGCTAAATATTATACAACATCTATTAGTGTCACTTGGTATCGACAACTTATTGGTAGCCTTATTTATCTAACTCATACCAGGATTGATATTTCATATGTAGTGGGACTCATCTCTATATTCATGTAGTAAATCTATGAGATGCATTGTAAATCAACTAAAAGAATATTTCACTACAATCAAGGCTCTTACAAACTTGGTATTAATTATAGATTTGACATAGAGGTTGACTTGGTCTTATAGATTTAGATTGGGTAGGTGATACTTATTATCATAAGTCCACTTCAATATATATTTTTTATTTAGGTTATGGTCCTATTAATTAGTCTATCAATAAGAATTTTTTTATTCCTATATCTTCCATAGAGGTAGAGTATAAGGGAGCTATTAATGCATATTAAAGATATATAGATTCATTGGATTCTATCTGAGTTTAGAATTCTATTCAAGCAACCCACCATCATTTATTATGATAGCTAGAGTACTATATAGATATGCAAGAATATGGTTTAGAACTAATGGAAAAAACACATTGATATTCACATGTATTTTATCTAGGAGATTATTCACAACCAAGTCATCATCTTGATATTTTACTAGTATTTAAACTAGGTTGTAGATATTTTTACCAAACCCTTCACTGAGAGTAAGTTCATTCATCTATGAGATCTTATTGGGGTATTTTCTACATTAGTATTAACATCTTATTTAGGGGGCCTTATAGCCTCTTCTCTTATTCTATCCCTATGTATGTGTGTGTGTGTGTTTTTTTTTGGGGGGTGAGAGTTCCTATAGTTTTTCTCCTTTTATAAACTTTATGAGAGATATTTTTAGGCATGGGTACCTCATCAAGCATAGTTTCTAGGACCCATTTGTATTTTATATTTCCCACCTAAGTTATGCTTATGGGTGGGTGGGGGTGTTAGAGTATGGGTTTTATTTTTTCCAATATTTATTTATTATGGTATTTTTCCCTCACTTGGAGTTTTCCTACTTTCATTAAGAAACTTGATTATGTGTGTAGATTGACTGGGTGACTAGGAAGTAACTCTCTTGACTGGCTATTTTTGGTATGGGAGTTACTCATCTATTTTTGACCCTATTAACCCCATTTTTGTGGAGGAGTAACTTTTATAGTCTAGGGGTATTTCAACCACCTTTTGTGGAGGAGTTACTTTATCTATTTATTATTTGTACTCATCTCATTTGAGAGATTTTATACATAATGAAATATTGGGTTTTACTCCACTTTCTTTTTATCTCTTGAAATATTGAATTTGAGTGATTTAATTTTGCTTCAACAACATTGTGGTGTTCATAAGCTTTGCCTTGTGTGATCTTTACCTTTGCATTCACATTATCCAAAACTGGTGACAGCTCCAATAGTGAGATTCCTCTACATATTAGTAATATTGAGGTCACTATAAAAAACCATACCCCATTATACCTACCCTAAGAATAGATAAATATGTCCAAGGGGGAGACAAATTTGGAGATTTCCCAATCTCAATATGATATTAATCTCCCGTAGAGACCTTTGTTGTATTCTAGAGTTTATGATGAGTGCCTTCACTTTGGTTTGCCTAAATATATCATTCCAAGATAGGATTTAAGATTTTTTGGTAATGTCTAGACCATATTTTGGGAGAATATGGATACTATATTTAAATTATCTACCACTTTTGATCCAAAAACTAATGCATATGAAACATTGGTAATTATAATCTTGGTATAACTCTTGAGATGGTAAAATATGAAACATCCTTAGATTAGGGATGAAAATTTGGTATATATTCAATAGTCTTATAATCATGCTTTACATTATTATACCAATATATCTCATTTTGATGCATGTCTTGGTTAATTACCTACATGTACATTTGATTTTATTTTTAGGAAACCATACAAAATTATTAGTAAACTAGATCATATATCCATATGGTTGATATTCTCATTGATAAGATTTATAAAATTCACATTTAAGTGTAAGAGAGATTGAAAGAGTCGCATGTTAGATACAAATCAATACATGATAAGTATATGAATACAATTTTTATTTTTATTTTTATTTTTATTTTTTATTTTATTTTTTGAGAAAAGTTATGGTTTTACTTGAGTATATAATGGTTGTAAGTGAAAAATTAATGCTTAAACCTCTTAGATATTGTTCATTTTTCATTTTAGAGTGAGTGGGTAAAAATGATTTTAGCTTGGATTTTTCTCCTTATATGAAAATATATTCCATTATCAATTTTAATAACTTAAGTCTTCTTGAGCCTTCTATGCCAGATGATGAAGAAGTAGATCTATTTTTTTCTTTTATTGAATATCTTACTTTTGATGGTCAAATGGAATTAGATAAGGATATCATGTTTTAAAATATAGAAAGGAAAATCAAGATATGAGATTAATAAATATGATAACTTGGAATAAAGAGTCATCTACCCAAATAGGATAAATGGTATTCAAGATAATAAGTTGGGAATATATTTCCTCATTTACTAATTTCCTAAATATTTTGGGGACTAAAAGCCTCTAATTTGAGAGGTGTGATCTGAAAGTTATATCTAGTATGTTATATATGAGAGATAACTACTTACATTTTTATAATCTATGTAACAAATTTGTATACAATATTTATTGAAGAAAATTAACATATTATTCATAGCTATAAAGGTGAAAGAATAGTTTATAGATTCATGGAAAAAATCAAAAATATAATATAAACATTCTTATAACATATCATTATTTTGGCACAAAGATAAATTCGTATATTCTCGAATAAACCTATACTAAAACTACACATTTTTAAAAAAAGTGTATTGATTCCATAGGTTATTAAATTATCATGCAACCTAAGTTCAAAAAATCAATAGTTGTTATAATGTTATTTTTGGACTTCTTGATGGTTCAATTTATATTCTAGGTGATCCAAGTACCTATTGTTTCTAAGTTTGTGTATAAATACAAGCCTTTGGGAGAGTAAATGCTTAATGGAATTTAGATTCACTAGTGTAGTTTCAAGTTTTGAGTCTAATATTGAGTGTTCCATTGTTATTCTAATTGATTTTTTTTATTAGGTGTTATTATTTATCTAAGAGTATTAAGAACAAAAAATCATTATGAAACCATTTGGATAGCTATAAATTTTTAATTATGTACATGAAGACCATTGATTAGGAATACACCTATACATGAGAATTATATAGTATAATGATGAGGACTATGAACCTAATTCTACTATAATTTTCTCATCCTTATTTTATTTATGATAATGTTTGTGTTAGGATAATATTTGTTTCATTTGCTTTACATAGTTTCCCTTCTTGATTTTGGTTTTAGGATACTTCACAATCAAAACTCAACACCTTTGTCACCTTTTTTCCCCAAAACAATAAGGCATAAAATTAGTAAACTAATCATGTATGTGTTATTATTTTTAATATGATTCTTATGGAATAATGGTGAGTGGACTAGCCATGTCATGCACAATATTTCACACTAAAATTTTCTTTAAAAATATCATTTTTTTTACTACGTTTAATGAAAATTATACACACCAATACCACAAAAATTTATCCAATATTTTATCATGATATTAAAAATTCACTATATAAACATGCATGCCTAAATGCCTAATTGGTTACATGTTCACTATGTAATGATGTCAACCCCACTTGTTCTAACTAGTACAATACCTCTACTAGATTTAAACTATCTATATAGGCATAGTGGTCCGTAAGACCAAAAATAAATGTTAAAATAAAATTAGGTGGGTTTGAGAAACCACTTACTTGAATGATTGGATCTATCTCTTAATGTAGAACAAATGGGTCTCTCAGTGATTTTAGATAATCATAGGGCTGAACTTTCAGCTTGAGTCAAAAATAAATTTTATTTTTAAGTTGAGTTAATTTTATTTAAATTGAGTAAAACATGATATCATATTAATCATATGACCACAAAAGGGTATAAAATATTTTTTCTCAACTCTTTGAGAATGGATAAGTCTATCTCAATTGTTAGATATTTTTCTATATCAATCGTTTGATCAGCCTAGGTCGATGAAGCCCTATATATAATAATGTGATCATATAAAGGGGTAAAATTCACTCATTAATCTTTAAATTTCATATTATTAAAAAGGATAAGAGAGTCTAGAGGATTATATATCCATAGTCATCCCTCCTCACCTTCCTCACCCCCAGATAAGCACTATTAATGGGGTAGTCAAATTTTTTTCTTATAACATTTTTATTTATTTATATATTTATGTTTTAAATTAATTCTAATATGGTTGGGTATATTTTTTAGGTTCCCATATTCTCATAATGGTTTTTCCAATCATAAATCTCCCTCACTACCTTAAATGGTCACCAATATCTAGATTAATAATAAATTATTTTTTAGTTTTAAAGTTTTAAAACTACTTTCATGTTGTAGATAATTATAAACTAGGTTTTGTTCCTTTGGGATCAACCCACACTAGGGATTAATTTAATCTAAAAAGGTCAATAAGATCTAAAATAGCCTCTCATGAAAAATGTGTAATTATACTAAAAAAAAACTTAGAGGTTTCAATCCTTGAAACCACTTCCATGTGGATTAGGATTAAATATTAATGGGTTTTCCATTTTGGGTCACCCCATCCCTAGGTATTTTATTTAAATTAATCAACCACATAAAAAAATTATAGTTCAAAACCAAATTGAATCAATATTTATTATATGGTTTAAGTTTAGTTATAAATGCATTTTCTATTCCTCAAATGATGGTTGGGGTGGTAGGCACCCACTAATGGATGGATTTATATATTTTTTTGATGTATTTTAGGACTAGTATTATATTTGTGCATTTCTCTAGTTGATGGTTATTCTTGCATGGATATTCAGTTCATATCTTCATTGTGATAAAAGTCTTACTATACCTAAATGGAGATTATATATTTGTATGATCCATTATAAAACTAGTTGCATTATGATTGATATATTGTTTTAATGTTTATTATTTTATATAAGTTAAAATATAAAGGAATAAAATTATTCTTACATTTAACATTCAATTTATTGGTTTTTAGATGACTTGGATTTAATATGTTTGATATGTATCATGATTAAATTTGGTATTGGCATATACATAGATACATACATACATATATAACTTTTAATTTGTAATAAGTGGTTATATTTTATTGTAATGTTGTTGATTTATTTAGTAAAGGTATGATGTTGGAAACTCTTTTACTTATTAACAATTTATTTTATTGTATTCATTTTATCCATAGATTTGTTTCAGAAAACTAGTTTTTGAGGGAAGTATGAATATATTTTTTCATTATGTGGATTATTTATTATTTTATATGAATGCTATAAAGATGAATTTTTATAAATAAGCATGCTAATTTAAAATTAATTTTTTTGTGACTGCATAAAATTGGTTTTCAAATTACTCTATAATGAGATATTTTCTTATTAAAATCCTTGTTGAATGAATATTTTCAAGTGTATTAGTATGTTTCTTATTATTATCAATATTTTATATAGTATTTGGATTATATATATATATATATATATATATATATATATATATATATATATAGTATCACGTTATGTGGAAAAGGTAGTAATAGTGCCCAATAATTATTAATTTCTTATTGTTATTATGAGTTATGTAGAATTGATTTTTATGGAGAATGTATGGTTGCATTTATTATTATCTTACATGTAGCTTATATAAGTATAAAAGAGAATTCAAGGTGTTGTACTGCTCATTTTATTCCATCTTCAATATTATTTTATACTAGTATAAATTTGGATTGCAATGGTCAAAAGTTAATGGAAAATTTAATTAAAATAAATAATTGTATTCATTATGAGTAATTAATTATTAATCATAAGTAATACAACCATTCACATGATTTATAATTTAAAGTCATGGTGATATTTTAATTTGGGAATGGTCCTTTAGAATCAATGAAATTAGCTGATTTATTAATGCATGTGTGATATTATTTCTAGCCCAGCTATAGTTTGATTATGATTCATTGTAGGATTAAAATTACTTAAATGTTTTATAAAAATATATTGATATATTTAAAATGTAGTTTTCATATATATTGATCTCAAATTCCACATAGTTTTGATGTGTTACTTTCAACTTAGCATATAATAAATAATGAGTCAATTAGTTTGATCGGGTATGGATTTGTCATAGTCACTCATAATGATAAATCTTACTAATTATTTGAGTAATGATTAAGATGAATTATCGTATTTTTAAAATAATAAGCCATAGTTTTCATAATTAGAAGGTTTTTTGACCATTTGTAGTCGGATTTCAAATTGATAAAATTATTATTTAACTATTTCTTAATACACAAGTGTTGTTTTAAAATTAAGGCTAAAATGTTGCAATTTATATACATTAGGGGTCAAGTTGCATCCTTGAAATAGTGGATGCATTTGAATTATTTTATGTTTTTTTGACTTAATAATATTAATGGTTCTTACTCCTTTAATGTTTGAATTAACGATTCACACTATTCAAGTATTCTTTTAGGGACAATTTAATAGAGTAAAGAATAAAAATTAATCAAAACCATTATAACATTACGTTAGTTTTATATTGCATTGTTAGGTGGAAAGGAATGATGGATTAATATTTTAAGTCCTACTAGAAGGACCAAAAATGTCACATTTCATTCTAAGCAACCTTTAAATTAATAATTCTTTCAATTATATATATATATATATATATATATATATATATATATATATATATTTATATATAAGGATATGATTTTTTAAATAATCATGGAGAAGGGTAGTCGATCAATGGAAATCCATGAAATAATAGTCCACTATCACCTAGATGGTGGAAAACTATTTGAGTGGCATGGTATACTTGCACCATTATTCCATGATCAATTATGTTGATCAAGAACTTTATTTATAAATAAATATTAGCTTGATGAGTGAAGGTGGTATATGATTGGGCCTTAGTCCAAGGCTCACTTTCCTAATGAGCAATAGGAAAATAAAATTGGTTCTTATTTAAGATATTAACATAGAGTTAGAATTTATAAAATGTTTAAGTGAGTAGGTTGAAGCATCACCCTTTGAAATAAATATGTGATTAAGTAAATACAATGTTATTTTAAAAATTAATTACTTTTGTGACAGAAAATGACATAATTAATTAAAATATTATGATTATCTATTAAATTATGGACTAACTCAATATTTCCATGTGTTATTCTAAACTATCTAAGCAACTACTATCACTAGTTGAACTGCCTTAACAAAATAGATTTAACAATGATATGATAATTAATTAGATTACTTGTTATAATGTCATATAAGAATCTGTGTCTAAGGTAGTTTAAGAAATCATTTTCTCCCTAAACCTTTTTGTTTTAATTTTTTATTATTGAAATTAGTTCACATAACCCTATAAGTTAAGTGTTTTATTAGCTTGATTTTTGGGGTTATGATAATTTTTTATAGTTTAATTTTATTAAAATTTATTCATTAAATCCAAAATGTCTAGAAACCTATAGATTGACTATTTATTTTTCCCTTATGTGACCCTTAATGCTCTTTAAATATTAAAAACATTAATGTAGATTCTTTATGAAAGTCATAGTCAAACCCATGATGTTTCCCTTTTGAATTTTTGGGTCATGTATGCCTTGATTGTCACCTTTTACTATATTCTATGTTTGGCCTATTTTAAAACAGAAACACACACACACACACACACACACACACACACACACACAAAGTACCCTTATCCATTTGATTATTTACTCCTATCATTTAGATCTCATAGAATTCAATTATCATGTGGACATTTATTAAGTCTTATTAAGACTTATACAAATTTAATCTAAATTTTGATAAATTTATTCCCTCATATAACTTATTTCCAACACATCTTGTACCAAGATAAGGTCATAGTGAAGGATAACTTGAATTTTATTATTTAGGTAGAAGAGATGAATCTGATTCTCTTATTTTTGGTTTTGAATACTCAAAAACATTATATCTACATTGATCCCTATTTTAAATCATCTAGGAAATATAATTATAAATTCATAAAAGGTTTCAAGAGATAGATAACCTTTCATGTAGTCCATTCTTGTGACATTATGGAAAATTATATCTAAAATCAAAGGAGAAGCAAATAACATATTTCTTCCTATAAATTTTGCAAAGAGAGATGATGATCTCATTTTCTATTTGTATACAAAAAGACCCTAAAATTTATATAACTTAAACCTGAGTGGAGGATAAAATAAATAGTGTAGGCTCATAAATTACCTTTCCATGATTTTGACCTAGTAATAATTGAGTATCAAATTTTTTATACAGTTATGAAAAAAAATAGTGAAACATCTTTTGGGTTTTGTCCATCTTGTAGTTTGGACCTATTTTTCACTATTTTTATCCCCTAATAATGCTGAGGTAAATTATTAATTTTTTATTTAGGTATCAAATATTTATTGAAGTTTTTAATACTCAGATATCTATTTTTGTATATTTTGGATCTTTTTTATTTTTTAATTTTTTTATGTTACATATATTTGCATTGTTCCTTACTTTTAGTGTATTTTACTTAGTGTAATAAACATTGTGTGAAAAATATTTAAAATAAATATCTATATATATGTCCATTTAGCCCACATTTGGGAGACCTTAGATTTGTTTAACTTTATCAAGAAGAGAGATTAAATAGTAAGATTAAGGTTTCGTAATGGAATGAGCATTAAAATGAGATTTTATATGTTTTAAATGTCTTGTAATATTAATGTTCAAGAGAATTTTACTAATGGAATTTATATACATGTTTTAAATTTTATGTATATGAGTAAATATAATGAAAATAATATTCTTAAATGAAATGGTTTTCTGTAGTTTACTTTATTTTTGTGAATTTCAAGGTTTTTTTGATTTATTAAATGTGTGTGTGATTCTATACACATATTATTAAATAAATAGGGTACTTAGTGTTCCATTACTTCAAATTAGGTGATTGTTTAAGTATCCATGGTTACGTGACATATTGGCATTGTGATAATTTTCAATCTGTTACACATGCTCTAGTCTATAAATGATCAGGAGAAATGTCATTAAAAATCACTTCATTTTTATGACACCTTTCATGTACTAGCTTTGAATAAATGATGGTACCAAATATGACTTCTTATATAAATTATTGGACCTAAAAATGAATTCAAATTTTTTAAATAAATTTTATGAATTCAATCAAAATCTATAGCTAAATCTACCAAAACCATATTAACATGACAATTAATAATTTGGGTCTAATACCAAAAATATAATCATAAAAAAATTATTAACCTAAATATAATGGAAACTAATATTTTTTAAAGCATATATAGACTTGAAGCTAAGATGAATGACAAATAAATCTTCTAATAGAATATGAAAGGTTCTATAATTACATAGAGAAAAAACCATATAAGAAAGAAAAGGCGAGATGTATAAATGTGGTGTACCTTTATATCCCTTGTTACTCCTTTTTAATGTATAAATAAAAACTCTAAATGAATAAAATAGTATATAAATGTATCCAAATACATATATAACAACCTACCATACCCACCTTTAAAAACAAATACATGCATTGTAAATGGGATCAAAATGAAATGATAGCTATGAAAAAACATAATTCAGCTAAAATAATCCTTGTGACTCATCAGGTCTTAATATAAGAGTGCATTAATATTTAAGTCAATGATACAAGGGAATAAAACTTGTAAAAATTTGATATGAGATTAGTTAATATGACACTTTATTATCGTATCTTATAATGTGGGATATATTAAACATTAAAAATTAATTTTCTAATTGAAATCAATCTTTAATAGCAAGGGTGAGTTCTTGATGATTTATTGAATCAATTTTAATGGGATCAATGACTATATTCTAATCTCATTCAATCTATAAATTTTTAAAATTTATTTATTTTTCAAACAAAACATATATTCAAATATCCTTAGCCTTTAAAAATTATTTGAATATTTTTCAGAGGGATTGAAATAAATAAAGGATATGGGAACTCTTTGTATTTTTAATTACACTTGAACTAGCCCAATCTATGTTTCTTTTAGTTAGACAATAAAAATTAAATATAATAAATAGATCTTATAGAGGGTCCACATTATTCTATTGTTAATTATTATGTTTCTACTTACCATATTATAAGATATCCCATTGATAATTTACATCCAATTTAAAAAAACACTAGCATCTATCAAGGTTATTATCATATTTTTAAGAGGTCAAACATTTATTATTTATTTGATGGAATTTAAAATACATTTTAGTAAAACTTGTGGCTTCTTTTTTATCTCAAAAGATTATTATATTTATTTCAAACTAAACATTCCAATAAACCAAGGTTATAATGGAGTGTCATGTTTGGAATAAAGGATGAGACTTGATATTATATCTCCAAGAGAAAAAATATACTTCCCATAGTTTGGTACAATATAAAAAAATAAATTTGAAGAGAATAAGAGACCTTGTTTCTTAAGTGTAGGTACAATGCAATAAAAAATTATAAATATCCTCATTGTTTCTCTTACAAAGGTGACACTAGGAAGGCCCTTGAATATCTTTTTTTATCAACTTCAATTGGGATACAAATTTTTCCCAAGGGGCTAGCCAAAATAAGTAATTTTCCTTAAGAAGAACCTTTTTTTATTGAGATCTAGTTAGCTTGAAAAGGACAAGTATGTGATATTATATGGAAAAGGTGGACTTTTATCCATGTTTTACATTTTAAGATCTAAATTTATACCTCATATAAATTAAAATATCTTTTTTAGTTATAAAATGAAATCATATAATAGATATTTGAGATCCCTGAATCCAACTGATAAATGAAGAGAGACTTGATAGTTAATTCATCCATTTTTATTGGTATTATTATAATTGATAACTTTATCACCAATTTTGTGAAGGCATTAAGTTTACAATTTGTTGTATTAGTTTACACTAGAAAGAGGTTAAGTTCATATTTAAGATTCTATCTATAAATTTACCTTGACACATTTATCAACATTCCATATAAAACTAGGTTTAAGGACAATGATTACTTTAGATATTCTATTCTAGATATATGATGTTTTCAAGTTCTCATTGATTGGTTATATCATTTTATATGCAAAATTTATTAGATAATTAATTCAAGGTATAATACTCAGAAAATCCTTCTCCAAAGCATACACTATATAGATAAATTTTTATTCATTGAATAGATTTACTCTTCTAATTATTTTGATTCAAAGCCCATCCAGTCTCAAGGAATATCCTTGTCCCATTACATAAAGGATATATATATTTTTATTATCTACTTCCACACCACATAATTTTCAATTGATTTTATTTAATAATTTTTTTTAGGTTTGACCGAGATTTAAATAATAGACATAATGTAGATAGGCATAACCCAAAGACATGATTTTAAAATATAAATTATTATTACTAGGATAATCTATTTACCTTTTCAGCTTTCCAATTTCCTCAAAAAAAAATATAGGATTTACAAATACCAACAACATTTTTCATTTTAAAGATAATAATCCTTATGTATGTATAAGGAAAATATCAAGTGTGGATATTAAAATATGGTATTAGATTAGACACATGGAAATGTAATTTTTGGCCTACTTTCAACCTAAATGAATTGTGTGTACATATATGAATCTAATTAACCATTATCTACTATCCACATGATATATATGGCTAATAATTTTAAGTTTCTATTTTTCACCTATAATAAATCCCCTAGTTTATGATAAACTAGTCAAATATCATACTTAGACATCTTCAAATCATCAAATTGATAATATTATATCTTGTATCGTAACATCAAACTTAGAATACACTATCTCAAGGTACTACCTAAAGTTTATGCTTTCATAATTCACCCTAAAATAGTCATATTTGAGATTCAAATCATTCCTATGGGTTGACTTATCTGCCAAGCATTTTCATGGCATGATAAATTACTTAAAGAGTTCATATACCTAAAAAATGAGTTTAGGCTTATTGACCATCAAGTGCTTATCTAACATACTTACATGAACTACTACACATTCAAATAAAATTCTCTATTATTCCCAATTTTAAAATAAATAAAAAAGAGAATGTCTTAGACAAGTTTGAATCACCTCAAATCCAAGCCAATGTTTTCATTTACCAAGCATAAAAGGCTATATCATAAGTTTTCATACATTCAAGGAGAACTTATTACATACATACACCTATTTTTTAGAAACATCATATTATTTTTATTCCCTATTTAGAGTATTGTATATATGATAAATGATCAACAAATAAATGGGGAGTGGTTGAGGTTAGATCAACCACCTTTCCCCCCATTTTGTAGGACAAGATCTAGTATCAAAATTGGACCTAGGGTTTTCATGAAATAATAAGAAAACATATATCGTTAAGGAGGTTTTAAGAGAAAATTCAAATTATAAAGTACATTTAAAACATATATTCATGTATGACACTACCCTCTAAAGATAATATTCATTTTTTATGATAATGTTTGAATAAATTTGAGACCTTGGTTTTCATCAGGGAGCTTGGTCACACTGATATAAGACATTTTATATCATGTTCCAAATTTTATAACTAATAAATGGACATAAAATATAACTACATATTTATATTACATCCCTTAATTAATTTTTATTTATAGATAAATTAGTAAAATTAGTTTCAAACCTTCACATTTAAATTCATTCATAATTATCATAAATTATAATATAAACTCTATATATACTTTATATATTCTTTAGGGTTAGAATTAATCCAAAATAGATTAAAACATATTGTGAACACAATAAGGATGTGTGTGTGTGTGTGTGTGTGTGTGTGTGTGTGTGTGTGTGTGTGTGTGTGTGTGTGTGTGTGTGTGTGTGTGTGTGTGTGTGTGTGTGTGTGTGTGTGTGTGTGTGTGTGTGTGTGTGTGTGTGTGTGTGTGTGTGTGTGTGTGTGTGTGTGTGTGTGTGTGTGTGTGTGTGTGTGTGTGTGTGTGTGTGTGTGTGTGTGTGTGTGTGTGTGTGTGTGTTTTCACATTTTCACAATTATTGTGAGAAATATTTAGTGAATAATGTGGATTTTTTAAGATAAAAGCCCATTTATGCTACTAAAAGTAATAATTATTTAAGACAAACCATTTATAATTTTACAAATATCACTTGAAAATAATTTAATTGCATTAAAACTATTAGACATTCAACTATGGTACAATTATAGCATTAGGAAACAAAATCATATTGTTATTATCATGGAATCACTAGGCATAGAATATAGGTTTCATAATATTACAATAGATAATCCAAGATATAAAATAATGATGGAACCATTAAATTCATTAAACATTATTATAAATTATAATCATTACACTCTAATATAAATCAATGCACACATACAACATGTAAAATTGATAATCATCCAAAAAATATATTTCAACCATCACAACATATATAGAAGATGTTTATATTAAAATTTATGAATTACAAACTCCAAAACGTATGTAGTGTTACACTCTTATGATAGTTAAGACATGACATTGATGAATTTTAATTCACATCTATGTACCTTATTTGGACATATTATTTTAATAATGTCTTATAGACCAAAGGTTGTAGATACACCCATATGGCTTGCATATTTTCCCACCCATTACCCATTTATATTAGGATATGATTGGTTGTACATTATGTAGGCCACCATGGATAGAAAAATTAGTACCTTTTTAAATGAATGGAATATAATTATAGTGCAACTTGATGGTGATGACACTCATCAAAATGAAAAATCATAAAATACAACAAGAATCACATAACTTGAACCATTAGAAATAATAGAAGAAAAAGTAATACATATATACAACCTTAAATACAATTTGGGTGACACTAATTCATGTGATGATTGGGATGAAGTGGTTGATTAAGCTATAATAATATTAATTCATTTATTCAAAAATAAAAAATCAAATACTAAAAAATCAAATAATTCAAAAATAAAAAATAAGGACCTACTCATAACGTGATTTAGAGTTACATTATTTACATATGGTGTTTATCACATATTTGGTAAATGGAATTTTTTTTTTCTATACACATGAATTTCATAGCATATGATTATGATGAATGACATGTAGATCATTTATGGATACATATATGTTATAATTTCCTATACCCAAGGACCATGCTAATGTTGGGGACATCTTATTCCATATGTCACATTATTATAGGTTATATTTATATGTGACATTTTACCATGTTAAATTTCTTACACATGCCTTCCTAGTTACTCATATATTATGTAACACTACATGAATATGTTATTTTACCATGATGTGACATTTACATGCATGGATGATGTGGACTAGTTTTCTCTTGTTATATGCTTCAATTGATGTTGTTTACATTTCATGATAGGATATTTATTTCTTTTATATTTTGTGCATAACTTGACCTTATGTGTGTGAATTTCTCATTTCGCTTGATTTTGGCTCTTGACATTTTTTATTGCAACATTCTCATGCCTCATGTTTGTGGCCCTTAGCCTTGTTTGTTGTGGCATTATCATGTCCCTTATTTTTATAATTTGGCATTTTTTTATTGCCATTATTAAGTCCATTTCATGAATACCTTGGACTTATGTGTGACAAAAAATGTTATTGAATGTACCTTTATTATGTGTGTTGTAGATATAACATTTGTCTTTTTAATATTTTTTAACTTATTGAGTGTTAAACAATGACCTTGTAGGTCAAATTGGGACACCTGTAGGTAAAAAATTGATATTTAGTTGTTTATAAGGGTCTAATATTTTTTAATAGGGTGTTTTATAGTCTATTTTATGTAATTTAATTCCATTTTATCTTTGGTCATGGTCTAGTTAGTCTATATGTCATTTTGAGTCACTTAGTAGCCATTTAGGGTCATATATACAAGTGGCATGATTTTAAAGGTGTTCAAGTCTCTTAGTTTTCTTTGAATTTTCTAATAGGTCTAATTAAATATCAATAATGTCAATCCCATCTGAAACTTTTAGTTTATCTAACTACAAATCATTAAACCAACTAAAAAATTAGGAGCTTGGCACTTGTATGACCCATAAGGGAATGTGACACATGGGATAAGGTCATTTAATGACTCTTAATATTAATAAAACTAATATGATCACTTTACATGATTTTTAAGTGATAATAAAGTTCAAAAACCATTATGTTCCTTCTTCACCCTTCCAGACACATAGAACCAATTAGTAGGTTTATGCTTGGTATGGCTAGTTGGAGAAGTTTTAGATAAAACACCTTTGAGGGGTGAAATTAAAATCAAATATATTAATTTTATTAATTATTCAACTATGATTTATGAATAATCTCTAACAAGTTAACTATGCTTTTCTACTCATTGTTTCCTACACCCTATAGGTTTTGCTCTTATTTGGATAAGTCCATCTAAATCAATTAGTTATTTTACATACATATGATTTTTAATATCCCATTTCATGTTATCAATTCTTGGTCTCATATCTATAAGGTATATGATAAATCAAATAACTCACTTTTTAGGAAGGTTTTGATAGTGAACTTGCACTTCAATTTCACCATTTGTAGAAAGTCTCTTTCCTTAAAATGGCTTAAATAATTTATGACATGGTCTATTTATAATTATAATTTGATTAGTAAAATATTATTCTTTCAAAATTTCAACCTCTAAGGTTAGCATCATAGAGGTTGTAGTTCATTAGCATGAATAGTCAACTCACAGCTCCTCACACTTAGTCATGATTTGTGAAGGATATAAGAACATCCATATAAGTATGATGAAGGATTAAAATATATAAGACATATTATAGTAATATGAGGTAATGAAATGAGATTTTAAATGGTAAAAAGAGGATTTTTTCAATCATATACAACATTTTCACATAGTCTGTCAAGAATGTGCACTTACAGGTGCTTGAAAGAGGAAAGTAACATTGGAATAAAGGTTTTGAAACTAGTTGCAAGATATCCATAATAATAAATACCCATTTGGATAATAGGTTAATATTATATATCTATTTATAAGGTCAAAAATAATGCACATTATCCACACATACATTCATTGCCTACACACATGCAAAAGTCCACATACAAGTGGCACCAACAGAGAACTAAGAACTCTTAATGGAGGAGATTATAAAATTTGAAACCATTCCTAAAGTAATATCATGTAAAAATGTAATAAAACACATTTTTGTAATGATAAGTGGGTATGAAAGATAGGATATCATCTCCAAAGGTGAAAATACTATCTTTAGGGACTAAATCCCTAAAACAAAAAAACATAACACATGTTCATTTTGTGGATATCATATGGTTAGGATATCAAGACTCTTGGTACATCTAAGTGCCTATGTCTTGTAGTATCCAAATATTATAATGACTCTAAAAAATTTAGAGGATATATTATTAGTTTAAATTGGTTGTTAGAAGGCCCAAAGATGTACTTTTATACACTAAACTCAGACAGTGAAGGTCTACAAAATTTGAACTCCAACTAGACTCTTCACCCAAGGTTGCAATACTAAACCATGTTTCCATGATAAAATTTTTATAGGTAATTAAATTATTATTTTTTATCTAAATTTTAACTTAAATATAATGATATACTATGTTTTGGGTTCATTACACACCTACAAGTGTCTCTTCATTCCAAAGTACTCACCTACAACTGACTGAGAGGTGATAGTAAGATAGAATAAAACACTGGGATTGGTATATAAATGAAATGGTGTGGTGATAAATAAATTTAAAATATATTAAAACAATATACCCAAGGTTAAAACATTCATGACCACCTACAGGGGTCACCTTTCAAGAAGAAACATAGAAAACACATTTAGCTACCTATGACTTGTTTTGAGAATAATTCAACCTAAAAGTGTGAGATGAATAATAGAATGGATGAAATGAATATTATAAGGTTTTATGAGGTCTCATGAAATTTTTTAAAATCCTAATCCATGCAAGGTCACCTATGTGTGCCTTTCCCAAATAGGAAACACAATCAAGTACATTGACTAGTCAAGTGTCTTGACCAGTCAAGTGTGAGGCAAGACTTGAAGGGTTTTGGAAAAGGTTGTAATGAAGAAGTGATTATAATGGAATTAAAAATGTAATTGAAATATCATGATACACTCATATCAATAAATGAAAACATAAAACCCTTTTCAAATGCATCACACAGTCCACATGGTAAAAATCTTGCACACAATCTACCTTCTAGGGGTTTATTTTGCATTTTAGAGGAGTTATAAGGTATAAAAACTTGATAAAAGGCATATTTTTTGTGTATAGGGTTTCCATAACTTGTATAACCCCATAAAACATTTTAATTTTTTTTTTGGGTAAGTACCCTCTATTTTGTCTCAGATAAAGGGCACTCCCTTTATGCACAAACTCTATAGTTTTTTATAATGGGAATGATCAGGTAAGCTAAGGGTTGGTTCAAAATTTCAAGGAGGTTTGTAAATTTTAATTAAAATTATTAAAATATTATTAAACTTTCATATAAATATTAATCCCAATAAGGTGTTATAGACCCTCAATATTACAAATAGGCCTATTAGACATGTTTAGGCCTAAAGACCAAATGGGAGGTTAATGTTACTTATATCCTTAGGTAGAAATTATAACCTATTTTATAATGTTTATAATGTCATGACAAATGTTTATAATATTTTTATAATTAAAGGGAGATCATAGGAAACCTCACTTTGACTCAAGGATAATTCAAACTTGTAGGAAATGAGGAATCAAGTTTGATAGGGCAACTTTGAGTGCTCAAATATTCTGTAAGGTTATGTATGGAGATATAAGGAGTTTATGGAGGTTTATAAGGGTATTTAAAATTAATATTTTCTATTTTTTTTGAATTTATAACTTCCTATCTTCATGAATAAAGCTTAAGAGTAGAAATGACTCAAAACCCTCATAAATCCTAGTTCTAGACCTAATGAAGTAAATGAAGATGGAAACCCATCCAAATATAATATAATGTCTTGGTAAATTATTTTATCCTATAAAGGACTCTCTAGAGACATTTTCCATCCAATTTTGGCATTCCTTATCTATAAAAATAGGGTACATAGTTGTTTTATTTGACTATTTTTTGAATTATATAGGTTTAGGGGGTTTCAAGAAGTGAAAAAAACTTTATGAGAAGGATTGGAACTAGGTATAACCCTTCATGTCCATTTATTTTATTATAAGGTAACCTAAGTGTGTCTATGAGTAGATTCATCTTATCAAGTCAAAACTAGAAAAGTGAGCAAGATGGTGAGAAGTGTGAAAACTACAAACATGAGCCTATTTAAGGTGTACCTAAGAAACATAAGAATATAAAATTTATTTCCAAGTTTCCTAAACTCCATTTCATGGATTTACATGGAAAACATTAGCCAATTTTGAGGCCAGGTGTAAGGGGTGGTTGAAAGAGGAGTTTCTTTGAATACAAGCAATGATGGCTCACTTTTAGAGGATTATAGATGATTAAGAATGCAACCAATGCTTGGAATAGGATTTTAAAAACCCCTAAATCTCATTTAAATAATTATACCTATCCTTAGTTAGTTTTTGTATGTTTCAAAAGGGGCGAATGATGAAGACAATGTTTTGATCCAATAAAAGGAATTTCATTCCACATTTTAGGAGTTTAATAGCCTGGATTGACACTTTTACTTTGTAAATTTGCATGATAAATTTAAAATTCTCTTCTTAGTCCAATGTAACTCATTTTATTATCTTGACACTTATTCTTGTGACCCTTAGACTTCTTATATCTCTAAAATTCTATAAGTACTAACTTTTTGATATCTTTGGGGTAGATTTGTTGGTTATGGTGAAACCCTAGACATTTTTTTATTTTAATATCTTTTTAATAAATATTAAATTTAATTTTATGACTTACATGCTACATAATTTAGTCTTATTTTAATATTGTTTATCTTGTCTAGTAGAAGATAGTCTTTTCTAGCATGCTGTCCTTGATTATCTAGCAAGTGTGGAGAAGAGTAATTGTTACAAGTCTTTGTTAGTGTTATTTCTTAGTGTATAATATTTTTACAAGTGTTTTATGATTTTATTCTCCAAAATATCATTATTACCCCTCTTAATAATCAATATACCTCTTCAACCTAGCATATGAAACATTAATGTAACAATCTATCTTGAGTTGTGAGTTATGTGTGAAAGAAGATTTGATTTTGTCTAAGTATTATAGGTTTAGTTAATAGGAGGAAAATCATCATTTTTGAATCATATTTTTTATTTTTTATTTTTTTTCTTAATTATTTTCGTGCAAGGAAGTGTTCAAAGAGTGCATTAAGGGAAGTATCCCTTCTAGAGATTCATCTCACATATTGGTTACCCACAACTTATGAGATCCATTATTACACTTAGATGAGGAGAGATGAGACATCTCCTCAAGGGGTTAAAATCTAAGTGATAATGGTTTTTGTCACACCTGATGGAACTCTAAGTCTTAGAAGATTATCCAAGATTTGTGTTAATCTTGGAATATTTATAGTTCTAAGAACATCTATATTCAGTACTTGACAACTCCACTAAGTTTTTATCTCTTTGGTTGTTAATAATTCCTAATTTTTTATGCCAAAGGTGACCATTAGGTCTGATACTGAATACAAACCTTTTAGGTTTGTGTAATTGCCTTGTTATTATGTCAAAAGGAAGATAGTTGTGAATACTCATCCTTATACAAGGAGGTTTATTTTTTAAAAACCAAGTGGAAGTCTCTTGTTTGGTTTGACCCCTAATACTCAAAATATAGATTCTAATATGGTTATAAATCTACCTTTTGTATCCTTCATTGGATCATATCCTTTGAATCTTACCCAATATGACCAAATTACTAGAGTAGCCATTAAAAATGTTCCATGTTTTAGTGGAGAAGGTCCTATTACTCCCACTTAACACATCACGAACATGAAAAGTTTATATAATATCCACAATATCACTCAATATAATTTATCCATTAGGCTATTATTATTGTCTTTCTAATGTAAATCTTTAGATTGGTATGGAACTCTACCTCATGCTTATATTACTTCATGGGATGAACTAGGAAATCAATTATCTAAGAGGTTTGAAGAGAAGACTGATTATTTATCACTAGTTAATAAATTAAATACTATCAAGAGGGATTATTAAGAGTTAATGAAAGAGTTTGATTCTAGATTTTAAAAGACATGGGATAGGATCCGAAGCCTTATGAGATCCACTCCAAATTATGCCTTCTTGTATTACCTAAAGGGATTGAATAATGATGTATCCATGATGATCAAATATATGGGTGGGAATACACTATCTGGTGCCTATGAGATAGTTATTAATGCTAAGAATTGTCTTGTTCAATTAGGAAATATTTCTCCTAGACCACCAATGCCATTGTTTCTTGATTTGTAACCTCTTGGTTAGATTGCATTACCTACCTTGGCTCATTTGCCTAATAGCCAAGAGAGTTTTTCCCTTTCCCCTACCAATGAGATTCATGAAGTAAATATTTTTATTCAAAGTGTTTATATTTATTTGGTTGCTTTCAAAAGACAAAAAACCCAAAATTATAAGCCTTATCAACCTTTCAATCAGTTTGGATGAGCAAGTAGGCCTTCTATTAAAGGTAATGCTCAAGGGAAAGGTCAAATAACTCAAGATAAAACTTATAAAATTTTCAATCCTACTTACCCATCATATTATATAGCTCTTGTTCCTACTCAAAATAATCTTATTTAATAACAACCATGGTACCCTTACTATGACCAAAATCAAGGCCAAGTTTCATATGCCAATGAAATGCCTAGTCAATCCATGATAGTGCAAGTTAGTCAAGTACCTCAAGTTCTTATTTTTTATGTGCCAATAAAAAATGTAATGGAAAATATAAAAACACAACCTGATTCTACTCTTATAATTCATATAGAGGAAGAATTTTATGCCATGAATCAATTGGCAAGTTAAAATAATGTGAATTATAGTGTATCCTCTAACACTAAATCAAATAAGAGGGTTTTTGAAGAGGCATAAGTGAAAAATCAAGGACATTTTCTAGATCCTCCATCACTCCCAATGGTAGGTGGGTCTCACTTAGATCTTATAGTGTAGGAAAATCAAAAAAATTAGAATTCAAGATTAGTTCCTACACATCCATCTTCACATGTTACACCATAAGGTAGTAGTGCTTTCAAAGAACAATTCAAGATGAAAAATACTTCTATCAATGTTGTGGATAAAATTAAGAAGTCACACGTTAATATTTCATTATGGGACTCATTGAAAATACTAGGAGAAAAAGATATTATCTAAAAATAATTACTTGGACTAAGTAAACCATTTAGATCAATAAGAACAAAAAATGTTATTTTGGTGAATGAAAATAGCCCAATGATGGACAAGTAAATAAAAATGATAATAATCATCCTTTTTATCTATACTTGATAATAGGTTATTTTTTAGTTGAAAATTATATCATAGATAGTGGGGTTAGTACCTTAGTCATGCCTAAGTCAATAGCAAATAAACTAGGCCTCAAGTATGAACCAATAGATAAAGGAGTTATATAATTAGATGGGTCAATATAAAAGAAATTGGGAGTAATAAATAATTTTAATTTGAATTTACATGATTATCCTACTTTATCCATCTCTCATGATGTGTTTGATGTATATTTTCCCCCATACTTTTCTCTTTGTTTGTTAAGAGAGTTTATAACTAAGATAGGTGGAGACTTGGTAGAAAATTGGTCATACATGGTTTTCAAAAAAAAAAATGGCACCAAGGTAAATATTGAATAATAAAATCTTCATCATAATAATTTAGATCCCTACATGCCTAAGGTTGTAAATGTCAATTATATTATTTTTGATGAGGAAGAACTTCACTTCGATCAATCTCTAACTTCTTCTGTTGAATTTTTTTTTGATATGCATCTAGATGAATGAGGATATAAAACATATGAACATGATCCTTATATATTATTATAATAATCTGATCTTGGAGTGTATTTTCTTCATGAATAAGACTCTTTCTTTCCAAATTTGATGAAATGAAATGAGACTATGGATGTTCTATGGTAACTATTTGTTGATTGATCAAGAAGCAAGGTTGGATCATGTGGTAGAACAATATTAGTATCTCCATCCAAGTAAAGGCATTACTCTACTTTAAAATTTAACTTTAGTTTTACTTATAATGTAGAAGAATATGAGGACGTCATTCATGGTATTGAGTGGTATAGAAAAAGAGGTGTGAAGGAGTTACAAGTTTATGGTGATAGAGAGTTGATTGTGAATCAAGTGAAAGGTCAAAATATGACTAAGAACTCTTTTCTTAAATCCTATAAGCATAGAGTGTGGGATATTTTATAATATTTCAAAGGTTTAAACATTCAATCTATACCAAGAGAATATAACAAACATGATGATAGATTGGTAGTCATTGGAGCTCAGTTTGATGTTCCAAAGGGGATAAGAGATGACAATAACTAGTCTCATATCAAAGTGACTATAAGTCCCTATATACTTGATAATGTAACTAATTGGAAAGTATTTAATAATTAAAATTAAATAGCTCTTTTTATAAAATATGAAGTTGAGTTTTCATAAAAAAACTAGTCTAAACTACAGTACCAATATGGAGGGAAAATTGTGCAATTGAATACAAACAAGGTCCCTAAGGGATTAGTCACACTTAAAATTATTTTTAATGATGATGATCAGTTTAATAAGGAAAAGGTAATAATGTCCAGTACACAATAAAACTATGAGAGAGTACAAATCTTCAAAGATAAGTTTATTTCTCTTGGGAAGGTGTGTACTAGATAATAAAGATATGCTTTCATTAAATTATGCAAAGCATTTTCTAATATATGTGCATGGGAATATAGTGATTTAAAAGGTTTTGATCAAAATATATCTCAACATACCATATATTATAATTATAATTATAATTCTATCAATAGAAAACAAAGGTAAATGAATCCTAAGATTGAGCCTCTTATGAGAAGGGAGCTTATAAAGTTGATTGAGTCTAAGATCATTTTTCCTATTAATCATTCATCTTATCTAGAAAACATAGTCCCCATAAGGAATAAAAATGGGGACATCAGATTTTATGTTGAATTTAGATATTTGAATATACTTTCCTTGAAGGACAATTATCCTCTTCCTTTCATGGATCAAATTTTTCAAGTTGTGGTAGGTAGTGAAAGGTTCTCACTCCTTGATGGATATTTGGGGTATAATGATATTTTGGTAAAGGAAGGAGATTAATAAAATATAACCTTTACAACTAAATGGGGCACATATGATTATAGTAAAATTCCTTTTGGTATGTCTAATTCTAGAGAAACCTTCCAACGTGTAATGGATATGGACTTTCAAGCCCTAATAAATGATATAGTGCTGATGTATCTTAATGATATCACAATCTTCTATAAGGATGCAAAGGATCATTTAAATCACCTTAGGAATATTTTTTTATAAATTTGGAGAGTTTGGAATCTCTCTTAATCCAAATAAGTGTGTTTTTTCTGTTCATAAAGGCAAACTTTTGGGACACATTTTTTCAAACAAATCCTTGGTCTATCTATAGATCTTGAAAGGGTGAGTGCAATCTTGGCATTGAATTTACTCAAACACAAGAAAGGTTTACAAATATTATTTGGAAAAATAAATTTCATAAAGAGGTTTATTCTTGATTTTGATAATTTAGTCAAGAATCTAACCTGTATGTTGAGGAAAGATGAAGTGTTTACTTGGACAAGGAGAAGGAAAAAGAGTTTTAAAGATATCAAGAAAGCTATTGATCATGACAACTCTTGCATGTATTGATTTCTCAAAGGATTTATATTTATATCCTTTTGGAAATTAATAATTAATAACTACCATTCTCACTCAATCAAATGAAGAAAACTTGGAGTAGCCTATTGCTTTTTTAGTCAAGGATTAGAAGGTTATGAGGTAACACTTATGTAGAGAAGTAAGTACTTTTAGTTGTTATAAGCATAAAAATGTTTAGGAACATGTTATCTAATAAAAATATTAATAAATTGGAACCTTATCATAATGTCAAAGACTTCCTTTTGAGTAGAGATTTAAATGAAAAAAGATCTGGTTGGATTACAAAAGTAATGGAGTATGATGTAGAAATCAAGATAACCAAGCTAGTGAAAGGGAAGGGATTATGTGAACACCTTGATTCAGATTTAAAGGTGAAAAAGGAAGATAATTTAACCCTTAAATATTATCCTATGATAGTTTCATCCTCACCAATGATGATTTGGTCACAATAAATGATCAATTTGATTTAAACTACTGAATACCCACAAGGCCTAGATAGAGACAAAAGAATGCACTTCATATTTAAATCTATTCCATATGTACTTATTTATGGAGTATTATTTAAGATAGATTTCCTAGGTTTACTATTGAGATGTGTTGAATCATATCAGGTTGAGAAGATATTATTCGAGTTTTATGGTGGACTAGTAGGTGGTCACTTTTCTCCAAGGATCACAACTACCAAGATTATGAGATCTAGTTATTTTTGTCCCAGTTTGTTTAAAGATACTCATGTTTGGGAAAATAAATGTCAAAAATGTGATCTATTTGATGGAAATAAAAATCTTGTAACATTACTTGTTCATCCAATACAAGTAGACCAACATTTTATGGAATGGGGTCTAGATTTCATAGGCTTATTCAACACACCTTCTAGTGCTGGTCAAAGTGGGTGTTAGATACCATAGATTAATTTATAATATGGGTGGACACTGTATCTCTCAAGGAAGAAAATGAAATTTTAGTTTTGGACTTCTATGAAATCATAGTGACAAGATTTGGGGCTCTTTCAACAATTATTTTGGACAATGCATTGGTATTCCTTAGAACCAAGACAAGTGAGTGGCATTCCTTGGTATTTATCTTAGTACTTCCTCCAACTATTATCAATAATGGAATGAATATATGAGTCCACATATAAGAATATAATTAGGATTATCAAGAAAATAATGGAGGAGAACCAAAGAACTTGGCATTCTAAATTGAAGACAGATCTTTGGGATGATAGAATCACCCCCAAGAGAGTCATTGAAAAATCACCGTATACACTTGTTTATGGAAGATAAAATATATTTCCTATTTCACTTGAATTAACAGCTTTATATCTCACTTACCAACTAGAGTTGATGGAAAATGAAAGTATGAAGGTTAGAATATGTGAGTTGATATACCTTGAAAAAATAAAGGCTAAATATATGCACACTATGAGATCTCACCAAGATTAAAAAAAAGGAGATATTTTGTTAAAAAAAAATCCATTCAAATAATCTTCCAAGAAGGAGACATTTTTTTATAGTCGGATGAAGTTAGGGCTAAGCCTAGAAAACACACAAATTTGGATACTTTGTGGAGTAGCCCTTATGTCATAATTCAATACAAGAAACACAATGCTTTCCAAATCTAAAAGTTGGATGGAGATGAGATTCATAGCCCAATAAATGGGATATAACTTAAATATTGCTACTAAATTCCTCCTCTCTCTTTGTATATAGCTATTATTTTTCTTGTTTTCCCTAAGTGCTTGTGTACATGTGTGAGTTTTATTTATGACTTGTTTTATTTGTTATTTTTTGGTGTGGTATGGTTATTTAGTGTGTGTTTTAGTAAATTCCTTACTACTTGTCTTCAAGAATTCATTGACTCCCTTGGCCCATAGGTAGGATAAAGCTGCCTATGAGTCACCATTTTGTTGACTAAATTTGACCCTATAGGTGAAATTGGAACCCTTATAGGTAAAAACATGATATTTAGATGTTTATATGGGTCTAATATTTTGTAATAGGGTGTTTTATAGTCTATTTGATGTAATTTAATGTCATTTTAGCCTGGGTCATGGTCTAGTTAGTCTATATGTCATTCTGAGTCACTTAGTAGCCATTTAGGGGTCATATATGTAAGTAGCATGGTTTTAAAGGTGTCAAAGTGTCTTACTATTTCCCAAAATCATATAAGTTCTCAAAATAATGTTTAATTGATAAAAAAATATGTAAAACCATTCTTGTCCTTCTTCTCCCTTCTAGACACATAAAACTAGTTAGTAGGTTTATGCTTGGTATAACCAGTTGGAGAAGTTTCAAACCAAACACCATTGAGGGGTGAAATTAAAATTATATATATTCATTTTCATAAAAATATTTTATAAATTTGTTAAATATTCTTTATGAATCATCTCTAATAAGTTGATTGTGTTTTTTTCTCATTATTTCCTACACCCTATAGGTTTTGATCTTGTTTTGATAAGTTCGTATGATTAAATTAGTAGTTTTGCATATAGATGATGTTGAATATCTCATTTAATGTTCTGAATTCTTGGTATAAAATTTTTAATGGATTTTATAACTCAAATAAATCACTTTATAGGAAGGTGTTGGTAGTGAACTTGCACTTTAATTTCACCATTTGCAGAAAATATCTTTCTCTAAAATTGATTAAATCCATTATGACATGGTGTCTTTATCATTATAAGGGTGTCAAGACAATATTATTATTTCAAAATTTCAACCCCGAAGGTTAGCATCATAGATTTTGTAGTTCATTGGCATGCATAATCAACTCCCAGTTCCTTCTCACACTCAATCATGATTTGTGAAGGCTCTAAGAACATCCACATAAGTATAATGAAGGATTAAAAGCTATGAGACATATTATAGTAACATGAGGTATTTAAATATGATTTAAAATAGTAAAAATAGAATTTTTATAGTCATATACAACACTTCCACATAGTTTGCCATGAATGTGCACCTAGAGGTGCTGGAAAGAGGAAAGCCACATCAGAATAGAGGTTTTGAAACTAGTTTATATACCTTCATAATCATAAATAACCATTTTTTGAATAGGTAAAGATTAAATGTCTCTTTATAAGGTCAAAAATAATGCACGTTGTCCACACTTATATTCACTACCTGCACACATTCAAGAGTCCATCTACAGGTGATAGTAGAATAGAACTAAAAACTCATAATAGAGGATATTAGACAAGTTAAAACCCCTCATAAAGGAATATCATGTTTAAAATTTAATAACACACATGTTTTTAATGTTAATTGGGTAGGAAAGATGGGATATTATCTATAAATGTGAAAAGACTGTGTTTATGGACCAAATTCATAAAACACAAAAACATAGCAGATGGTCACTTCATGGATACCATATGACCATGTTATCAAGACTCTTTATCCATATAAGTGACTATTTATTATATTCTCCACATAGGATAAGGAATATAAAAATTTTTGAGGGTAGATGATCATTGGAAATCATTTGTTTGAAGGCCCAAAGTTACACTTTTATACACTAAACTCAGATAGTGAGGTCTATAGAATTTGAGCTCCAACTAGACTCTTCACCCAAAGTTGTAGTATTAAAACATTTTTCCATGAAAAAATGATTATAGTTAATGAAATTAGTATTTATTATCTAAAGGGTCACTTAAATATAATGATATAATATGTTTTGGGTCTCATACACACCTACATGTGTCCCTTCATTTGAAATTACTCACATATAACTAGCTAAGAGGTGACAGTAAGCTAGAAAAAAACACTTGGATTGGTATATACATGACATTTTATGGTTAAAAACACCTTTATAAGATCTTAAAATAATATACCCAAGGTTAAAATATGCATCACCACTTACATGAGTCAACATTGAAGAAAAAACATAGAAAACATAATCAGCTACCTATGACTGGTCTTGAGAATAATTCATCCTCATAGTGTAAGATGAAAAAGAGAATGGATTAAATGATTTTTATAGGGATCTTTAATATCCTAATCCATGTAATATCACATACATGTGCCTTTCCCAAATAGGAAACACTGTCAAGTACCTTAACAAGTCAAGTGTGGGGCAAGACATAAAGGGTTTTGGCAAAGGTTGTAATGATTAATTGATTATAATTGATTAAATAATGGAATTAAAATATCATGATAAACTCATATAAATAAATAATAACATAAAACCCTTTTCAAGTGCATCACATAGTCTACATGGTAAAAAGCATGCACATAGTCTACCTTTTAAGGGTCTATTTTGTGTTTTGGAGTTGGAAGGTCTAATGACCTAATAAAAGGCCTAATTTTTGTACAGAGGGTATCTATAACTTTAATAATACCCTCCAACATTTATTTTGTCTATGAAAATAGGTAAAATATCCTTTATTTTATCTCAAATAAAGCGAACTCCCTTTATGCACAAACTCTACAACTTTTGAGAATGGGAATGATCAAGTGAGTTGAGGGTTGTTTTAACCTTGAAAGGAGGTTTGGAAAGTTGAATTACACCTAGGAAAACATTATTAATCTTTTATAGAAATAGGAATTCCAATAGAGTGGTCTAGACCCTGAATGTTTCAAGTAAGCCTATTACACATGTTTAAGCATAAAGACCAAATGAGAGGTCAATGTTACTTTTACCCTTAGGTAGGAATTATAACCTATTGAAACATATTCATAGGGTCATGAAAAATGTTTAAAATATTTTATAATGTATGGGAGATCATAGGAAATTTCACTTTCACTCAAGGCCAATTCAATCCTGTAGGAAATGAGGAATCAAGTTTGATAGGGAAATTTTGAGTGCTCACATATTATCTAAGGTTGTGCATGGAGATATAAGGAGTTTAGTGATGTTGATAGGGGTCCTTAAAAACACTGTTATGTATTTTTTTTAATTTATAACATCTTATCTTCATGAATAAATCTTAAGAGTGTAAATGACTCGAAACCCTCACAAACCCTAGTTCTAGACCCGATGATGAAAATGAAGTTGGAAAGCCATCCAAACAAACTAGAATAGATTGGGAAATGATTTTTTCCTATAGAGGATTATCCAGATACCTTTTCCATCTAATTTAGGCATTCCCTATATGTATGGATAGGAGACATAGTTGATTTATTTGACTATTTTGTTCATTATGGAGGTTTTGTCGGATTTTTAGAAGTGAAACCAACTTTTGTAGAAGGATTGAAACTTTTTATAACCCCTCATTTCCATTTATTTTATCATAAATTCTCCTAAGTGTGTCTACTAGAAACTTAATCTCAGCTAGTCAAAACTATCAAAGTGAGCAAGATGGTGAAAAGTGTGAAAAATTTAAATGGGAGCCTATTTAAGGTATACCTAAGAAATATAAGGCCATGGAGGGTGTTTCAAAGTTTAATCCACTAAATTTCATGGATTTTGATGGAAAATTTAATCCAAGTGTGAGGGGTGATTGAAAAATATTTTTTTTACTGTAGGTAGTGATGGCTCACTTTCAGAGGATTTCAGATGATTAGGAATATAACCAATCCATGGAAGATAATTTACATAACCCATCACTATTATTTAAATCATTAGACCTATCCATAGTTATATTTGTGATTTTTTAAAAGGGTTGAATGATGAAGATAGTTTTTTGAGCTAGTAAAAGGAATTTCATGTCACATTTCAAGAGTTTCATGCATTGGGTTGACACTTGTACTTTATTACTTTTCATGATTAGTTTAAAATTCTATTTTAATGCACATGTAAAACCTTTTCTCAACTTGAAACCTATTCTTTTGACCCTTGGAATTTTTTTCTCTTCTCTCTCTCAAATTCTATTAGTGATTTTTTGAGCTTTTTGGGGTAGCCTCCATTGGTTATGGTGAAACCCTATCCATTTTTGTATTTTAATGTATCCTTAATCAATAATAAAGTGAATTTTCCTACTTAAATGCTGCATAATTTAGTCTTATTATAATATTATTGATCTTATCTAGTAGAAGATAGTCCTTTCTAGCATGTTATCCTTGATTATCCACCAAGTGTGAAAAAGAGTAATATTTACAGGTATTTATTAGTTTTCTTTCTTAGTGTATAGGATTTTTATAAGTGGTTAATGATTATATTCCCTAAAATATCATAATTATACCTCATAATCATTAACATGCCTCTTGAACCTAGCATATCAATCATTTTTGTAATAATCTATTTTTAGTTGTGAGTTATGCGTGAAAGAAGCTTTGATTTGCTCTAAGTAGTGTAAGTTCAGTCAATAGGAGGAAACTCATCATTGGTACATCACCTTTTATCTTTTTAGGTTTGTTTTTTTAACTCTTTTCATGAAAAATTGATAAGTAAGGAAGTGTTAAAAGGGTGCATCAAGAGAACTATCCCTTATAGAGATTCATCTCACCTATTGGTTACCCACAGCTTGTGAGATGTTTCCATTATGCCACTTGGATGAGGAGAGATGGGACATTTCCTCAAGGAGTGCAAATAGAAGTGACAACATTGATTTCATTGAGTTTGTAGGTGTCATGATCCATATCATAAAACTCCCCTTTATGTGTGGTACCATGATTCAAATCATGTAGTTTATATTGCATAGTTTTATTTAGTGATTATATCACTGATGATTAATATTATGTTCCAAATTTATACATCTATATTGACATGAAAATTATATTCCTTACATCACATATGACTCATACATGCCTTATTGACATATGATCCACAAGTTGACATGATTATACATGATTACATATTTATACATAATATATTTAAGTATTTATTTTGTGATGAGTGACATATAGGCTACTTCCCTTAGCTAAAAATTGGGTATATTCATGTGATTTTCATAGAGACTTAAGCCTCATTGAGTAGAATATTTATATTTTTGGGAAAAAATGCATGACTTAAAGATTTCAGAGTAGTTTATATATGATTTAGTTTCAAATATGGGAGAAATATCTATATATTGGTATAGATTATGGGGACATTTGTTCTGCATATACATTCACTTTATATAAACATATGTTATAAAGTACATATTTATACAACTTGTATGGATATACAAGTAAAATGTACATACTTTTATAGGAATAATAGTTAAATGTATTCACATATAAATACATTTGAGATACATATTATTTTATTTGGAATATAGATCCATATTAGTCTATATTAGTTGGTGTATACACATAATATTTTTAAACATTGTCATTTGTTGATGCTTTATATCTTGCAGGAACGTATCGAGTTTTAATCTCTCTAAGTACATGCCTTAAAGGGTGCACCAAGAAATGGGTGGGTACACCATTAGTGTTTTGAATTATTATTGGTTAATTATATCATACTGTAGACACTCATATTTGGTTCAATCATAATTTCACACCATGTTTTTATATCCTCTTTACATGTATACATCTTTTAACTAAAGATTAGATATCTAGTGATGTGACCTTTTGTAGACCTCTTCATATCCACCTTATTTCATTTGATTTACCTTCCCATTGGGATTGTATGCTATTTTATTACTGTTCATCTAATGTATTCTAAGGATCCCTACCTTTTATTTTATATTAGCTATATATTTTTAGCCTCTTGACACTTACATCCATTTTGGACACTAACAATGATGCTAGTATCCAACATGATGAAAGTTTACAGGGTTGAATTTTATCATTTTCCATATATTTCTCTTTTTGATAATTTGATTAGTCCTCTTTGACCATCCTATTATTTTATTTTTGTGTGTCACTAGATCCTAATTCAAATTCAAGAGGTCCCTATTTATAAAAAGGGTATAGTATAATTACACTACCTAGATAATTTGATTTGAAAATTACCAAATTAGAAAGTATTGTATATTTCAAAATATCAAAATACATTATTCTAATCATCTAAAATTAGTATTTGAGTTCTAATAGTGGTACTTAAGACTAAATATCCCTTGATTATCCCTAGACCTATGCTAGACCCTATTTTCACACTTATATATCCTTCATGTAGGCTAGAGGCATCCCTAATCATCCCTAAAGTAGTCCTAAACCTTCATTATTTAATCATGGCCCTTCATGCCTAGTGTTCTTCCACTTGGATAGCATCACCATAATAAATACATAGCACCACATGGTGCTAGTGTCTCAATAATGACACTAATGTTGTTTCCCTCTATTTTTCCCAAATAAATATATTTTCAAATCTAAAACCTGCCATGGTAAACCTAGACCTCTTTTATCACCTATATAATAATAAAAATAGTATAAATACATTAATTTTATCCCTTTAACCACTTTATGGAAATCATATTCAAAATACACATTCAAACTTAGAACAAGTTGTGCATAATTAAGGTTATCAATCCCTATTCTACCTTACTTCTACATACTACCATTTACAACATTCCTAAGTTTAGATTACCTATATTTATAGTCTTAAGAACATTAAAATAATTCAAGTCAACTATCACACTATCTTCACTTGAGATTGCATTGGGGTTGGTCCCACTTTGGAG
>JARHVA010004368.1:0-67500 GCA_037957365.1 Torreya grandis | reverse complement strand
ATCTATTTTATGGAATAAAATGGTGTATTTAATTGACTAAATTTATGTGAATGTGCATAATTTTGAGCCTTTGGCTCTACCTGTAGTCATGTAAAATGTGAAACTTGGTTACTTTACTATGGCTAATGACACCCAATCCATAGGTCCTCCTACTTGCTTGCACAACCCTTATAGGCTTTTATTTCACCAATTCATAATCATCCACAACCTTCAAAACTCAACCATTACAAACCTACGTAGCTCTTTCAAGCCTAGATGCAAACCCCTAGGTCTCATTCCCTCTAAACAATAGCACCCAACTTGGATAGGAGCACTAAAAACCTAGGGTGTCCTATTTCTAACATTGTTGTCCAAGTGCAAATTTGGTTCAAATGGTCATTTTCTCCTAGATCCTTATCCTAATTCATGTCAACATTATGAAAATTCATATAACCCAAGATCATTAAATACCCTATAAAAGTCCATTTAAAGTCTATTTATAAGGGTTGGCACTCATTTACAAGAGAGAAGAAAAAATACAAGCAAGTACACTCAAGCACTTTTCCCTATTCTCTACATACAACCTTTTAATATTATTGCAAGCCTGTTAAAACCCTTACACTAGTCCCTATCCATCAAAAGTACACCTAGTTTCACATCTAGTTGCATTCTCATACATAATTACACTAATAAATTCAATGGGAGAACTACATTAGCTTGATCTCTCCTCAGAGTATTGGTATGTAGGCAACATGCACACACATAGGGTGTGAAGTGCATCCATCGTATCCTTTACACACTAACCCTTCTTATTTTTTTCCCAAATTTACTTTCAATTTCAAGCATAAAGAGATCCTAGGGTTTTTGAATATTAAAACAAAATTACAGTGAGATTTTTAGACTTTCATGCTTTGATATTTCACTAACAAAATAAAATAGACCTATCAAGTATAACCCATAAAACTTAGATTACCTAGACAATAGTGACGAAAAAGGAATCTAGTACCAAATAGTAGGGTGTTCCACTTTCAACACTCCTATCCAATCAAAAAATAAATTTTAGGAACCTATTTTTGACACTGTCCCAGTCTTGTATTTAAATTCTCAGACCCTATCTCAGATTAGACAACCCAGAATAAGCTAAGCTACATTTATATTTACTCTCTTACTATTTTTAAAAAGGTCAAGTTGCCATTAAATTTCACAAATTAGTAACCATAATTAGGAATATTATTTACTGCTTTTCCCTACTTAGACCTATTTATTAAATAAGAATAAAACAATCTCCTAGTTTATATGAGAAAATTTCACTATACATATGCATCTATTTTATAGAATAAAATAATGTATTTAACTAACTGAATTTATGTGCTTGTGTACAATTTTGATCCTTTAGCTCTACTAAATATTGGTGTAATATCATTAAATTCAATAGATAATGGATATGAATGACACATAATGACACATCATCCACACATCATATAATGGCACATATAAAAATTCAAAAATGTTAAAAATTATAAATAGTATAAAAGTGGATACCAAAGCATAAATTAAAACAAAAAAAGGCTCACATAGCATAATCACAGTAAGAATTAATACAACAAGCACAATTAAATAAAGTGAAAGATGAAAATATACCTATCCAAAATGAGGCTCAACTTTTTAATCAATATGGTTTTGGTCAAAAATATCTACAATAGTTTTATTGTCATGGTTAGGGTTTGAGGAAGTAGGCCCAAAGCATCACTACTTATATTCTAGCAATTGATAATGTAGGTTAATAAGGTTTCAAATTTATTTAACATCCTAATGTAACTCATTCACAAATACATTTTATCAAGACAAAATACCTAGATACATAGTAAATGTTATAGAAAGAGCAATAACTTAATTTGTAAAGTAAAAATCATGCTAAGCCAACAATCATTCTCAAAAAAAGCCTTTATATCAAAAGAGCCTCTAGAGCACCATATGTTTATAATAAGCACAATTTAAAATGAGAAAAAAATATTAAATATTCCAAAACATAATTCAAAAAATTCAACTCCATAGTATGAGGAAATTCCCTCTAGAATTCTAGGTTATTATGATTGTGATGATGAACAATACTCAGATTCCCACTACAACACAGCTCAACTACAACATAACAATCACACTCCATGAGAGATTACCATTCCTATTTTTGACACAGGACATAATGATAGTGAATCTCTCATGAGACTCATTGGTTAGTATTGTTCCTCCCTTATTATACATAATTTCCTTATCTCTTACTCCTTGTATATAGTTTCATTTACATGTTACTTATATGTAGATAATATCCAAAAAATACAAAAACAATATAATGCACTAAAAAATAAAAAAAAGTAGGACCAAGACACAAATAAAGACACACATATGCACTTCAAAAGTACTTATTAGAACAAAACACAACAAGAAAGGAAACACACACCTAATCTAATATTTACAAAACTGACCCTCGATTCTCAATAGCAAGGTTTCAAATGTATCACATTCACAAGGATAGGAAACTCTTCTCCATTCATCCTTGTTAATTGAAAAGAGTTTTTTTTTATTGAAATTTATGATGATATATGGTCCACTCCATAGGGTATCAAATTTTGTATGCCTCCCTAGTGTTGTTCTATCTTCGTCCCATTTCAATACTATGTCACCTTCTTGAAATGATCTTGGAATTAACTTCTTTTCAAAATATCTCTTCATTAGTATTTTTTGATGTTCCATAGCTTGATGATATTTATATATAGTCTCTTAAAACTTCATTAATTATATGAATCACATCTTCATTGGATTTTTTTCAAGAAACTCTAGTTGATGTGCAAACTCTAAGGTAGGTAGTTCTTGAGAAATAGACAACCTGGATTCCATTACATATACAATCACAAAAGGAAAATTCCCTTTTTACCTCTTTGGAGTTACACTATCATCCCATAATATTCTCTTGAATTTATTGTACCAAGTGTTTTGGTTATAATGTAAAGTTGTCTTGATTATTCTGATTAGATTCTTATTAGTAGATTTAGCCAACCCATTACCTTGAGGGTAATAGTTGAATGAAGTACTCAATAATGTGCCTTTAATATTTTAAAAATCATCTATCTTATCACCCATAAAAGAAAGAACACTATCTACAATAATAGTAGATTGAGTTCTTAACCTTGTTATGATGTTCTCATATAAATCCAAGATAGCATTATCATTATCTTTTTTTAATGCTACCACCTCAACCCAAGTTTTAAAATAATTAGTTTGTATGAGTATAAATTTATGACCAAAACTTGATGGGAGATTCATCATGCTATTGAAATCAATACCACATTGCATGAAAGGTTTATTAACTTGGATAGGCTTCAATGAAAGAGTTGAAAGCTCTATTTTCCTACAAAGAAGGTACATTCTCCACACCTCACCCAAGTATGGAAATCCTTGAAGAGGATAGGATAATAATATCCATCCCTCATGATCTTAAAAGCTATTGTTCTTAGAGATAAATGACCTCCTTCTATACCATAATGAAACTTCTCAAGAAACACTCCAAAATGATCATTATCAATGCATCTCAATAACACACCATTGATGTCCCTCCTAAATAGTACACCATACACAATAAAAAAGTGAATATATTTCAATTTAAAATATATATTTTTTGATCTAATCATATTATTATGATACCATTTTGAATAAATTTGATCATATCTTGTGTCCAACTTTGAGGAAGTAATAAACTAGCTATTTACGAACCATCATGATTAACTAGAGCCTCTTCCTTTGACTCATGAAGATCTTAAGATATATTTTCATAAATGCCTTTACCTCTTATCAAAATTTTCACATTTATATCAACATAATATTCCATTACCTTAGTGATCTACCTTTCCCTCTTTTCACTAAGATATTTTCTCAAAATAAACTCTTTAGTTCTAAGATAAGATACTATAACATGAATCTTATTATTTGAAACCATATATCTAAACTTATTTAGTCCCCTTACAACATCAAGGAATTATTTATATATAAATGTGTACTTTACTTCATAATCTTCTAAACTTTGACTAAAGAATGGAATAGGCTGCTCCACACCGTCACCGTTCTTTTTCATCAACATGGATGAGATAGTGTCAATGTTAGAAAATGAATACAACATGAAGTCTTTATTAAAATCAAGAATCAAAAGAATAGGAGCTTCTTAAATTTATTTATTTATGGATTTAAAATTTATCTTACCCTATTTGGTCAAAGAAAATACTTGGTTCTTCTTGATAATAGATGTGATAGGTTTCACCAAAGATGTAAAACTAGGTATGAGCCTCATTACAAAATTTATCTTACCTAAGAAACTCTGAAGACCTTTCTTATGAAATGGAAATGATAATCCTATAATAGTTTCTATTTTTTAAGGATCAATAGTCAAACCATCCTTGTAAATAATATGTCCTAAGAGCTTACATTCATGAACAACAAATATGCACTTATTTGGATTAAGAGATAATCTAAACTGCCTACAGATTTCAAACACTTACCTCAATTATCACATGTGTTAATTATAATCTTTATAAAATACTATTATATCATCTACATAAACCAATAACATCTCATTGATTAAACCTTTGAAATCCATGTCCATTGCTATTTGAAATTTGGCACTAGCATTGAACATAGCAAAGGGCATCTTCCTATAAGCAAAACTCCCCCATCAAGTAGTGAAGGCTATCTTAAAATAATCATCTTCATTGATTAAAATATGATTATAGCATGAATATCCATCTAAAATAAAAAAACATTCAAAACCTAAAACCATTTGAAAAATATGCTCCACTGAGGGTAGATGATAATGATCTCTGAGTAACACTCTATTAAGAATCCTAAAGTCTAAACAATGTCTTATATCCCCATTATTATTTCTAATAGGCACAAGGTTACAACCCATGTTGATTGATTGATGGGAAATATTATCTAAAATTCAAGGAGTTTTGTAATCTTTAACCTTATCAGTTACTTAGCCTTGGGGTTGATGGGTCTTTGATTCTATCTAATCGCTTTAACTCTAGGTTTCAACTCAATGGTTTGGTGTGCTAGGATAAGATAAAATCCTTTGAGTTCCTTATATTCCCAAGAAAATATATCATGAAACTCTTTACATATCTCAATGAATTCTTGCATCTCTAATGTAGAACATACCTTACCTAGTTTGAGGAGTTTGTCCTTAAATATCAAGACTCTTTCATAATTATCCTCTTTTGTATACATACTAACTTTCTCTTTATTCTTTTGATCATTCTCATTGAAGATACTTTTTAAGGTCACCAAACCCTTAGGTATCTTATTGGTTCTTAGTTGCATAATCTGATCACCCAATTTTTCTTATAGCCTCTTTTGATTTCTTGAAGAAAACTCAACCTCATTTGGTAAGAATTATAGAATGTGTTTATCACTATCAAAAACTTGCCATGATGTTTCATTATTAGGTACATAGGTTCGGATAATTATCTTAATATGAGACTATTTTCCCTCCTCCTATTTAGTAGTTGGAGTATCAAATTGAACTTCAATGGTAGCTAGTCTATCAACATGACTGTTTTACTCCCTTTGGATTGATTATTTATTGAATGCATTAAATTCTTCAACTAAATACCATATCCTATGCCTATATGACTTAAAAAAAGGTTTATTGGTAGTAACCACATTCCTCACCTTATGTACAAACAATTCATTGTATCCATATAGTTCTAAGTTATTGATTCCTTTTCTCCTTACCCATTAAATGCCATGATTCAAACCTTCATACCCAACCACATTACAAGTAAAAATAAAATGAAATATATATGAATCATAATACTATTTTTTAGATGGATATACTAACATAACACTATCCCCTACACAAAATTTACTTCTTGAATCATCAAAAAACATCTTCCACATTTCATCATCTTCACCTTCTTCCTTGGTAAGTAGAGGTGTCAATACTCCTTCTTTATGTATAAAATTTAATCCTAGATCATTTTCCTCCATGAGATCATAAGGATAACACTTTTAAGTGTTAGTACCATATTCATCAAGAAACAAATCTACAATTTCCTCAATCTTGGAGGAAGTGCCATCATCTAGAATAAAATCCTTTTCTTCATGAACAACATAATTCAAATTAGAACTTATCTCAATTTAAGGATCAATATGAAACATTACAAGGGTTTGTGTCATAATTATCACCTTTGACATATACCTTATTATAAAGGCCAATAAATACTAGTGAGTTGAGAGATAACCACTTATGTTGGCTATGAAGTCCATTGATAGGCATATTGCAAAGTGGGTTGGGAGATCAACTACAATTATGTCTTGTAAGATAGGAAAACTAGGGCAACTATGTAGTAAAACCTTTAAGCTTTTTATCAATCCTAATATAGTTATAGGTGTACAATATAATTAAAGGAATCCTTTGCTATGTGACTCATATTTCAATACTATCTTGTTAGCTACAACTTTGGGCATGATAGATGTAGAAGCTCCACTATCGACTATACAATTGTGTATGAACTTATCACCTATAATGAGGATGATTTAAAATGGTAGATGTGTCTCATCCCTATTAGATGGTTTAAAAATGGTAATAGGATCATTTTAAATAGAAATATGGCCATGAATTTGATTTGAGGGTGAGACACTAACAGGGATAATAGATAATTGCTTTTGTAGGAGTTTGTTTTGAATAGGTATATGAATGACATCCCAAAGAGAAATGGATGTTTTAGAGTTATTAAAAAATATATATTGTTTAAATAATCCATACCTAATTTATCTTGGGATCTTATAGGTACAAAATTACTTGGAACTTGAGGAATAGGATCAGACCTTACCATATTTTGGATTGATGGAGATGTAAAAGTTTTTAGAAATATCAAACTTGTAGATATGTCTTATTACCTTTCAAGAAGATTAGATGAGCCTATGGGAATGATAATTATACCTCCTAGAGCCTTCCTCTTGGTACCTATATTATCTATGATAGAGGCTCTTTAATTTATCATAAAAGTATCTCGAACCAAAAAATTGGTGAAGATCTCTCTTTGAGGTTGCCAATCCTCATTAACTTACATCATCACTGCATCCTCATTTGATAAGAGGGGAGTAACTACTCCTTGAGCCACTAGATATTGATTTAAAATATTATTGACATCCATGAATTGGTATTACTTCTAATCTTCTCCCTACACCAAATACATATGAATTGGTACCATCTCCCTTATATTGATGGTAGAGTTAGGATTGTATACATTAGCAGGCCTATTAGGATTAGGCTACCATTGGCCTCTTCCTCTTCCATATTGTTGACCATACTATTGCTGATAAGGGTAAGGATTATAATAGGCACCTTTTTGTATATTAGCATGCCTATTTTTAACCTCTAATGTTAGTAACTTTTCTTTAAAATCAACATTAATTTTTGCCTACCTAGAAACAACCTTAGTTTTAGTGTTGGCATTAGGAACTTAAGCCACTGGAGTGCTTGTAGAAGTAAGAGACGAAGGAGGCATAAACACCTTATAAGGAAATTTTAAAACTTAGATGAGAATATTATTATCTTTGATAGCAAGATCATATGCTTTGGGAAGAGTGGATCCTCCCATGGATTGAAGAATGATAGTAATTTTAGTCCCAATGGATTTCAAGTAGGGAACACACAACTAGTAGGCAGTCTCATGGGAGGAGGAAATCTATGCAAAATATTCTAAAGCCTCTCATTGAAGTCATGAATTATTTATTTGGATCCCTTTTTTATCACATTGAGCTATTATACAAGAGAGGTATGGTCACTTTCATTTCCAAATCTGAAAGTCAATAACACTTTGAACTCATCCCATGTTGTGATGCATACACCTTCTACAGTCTTATAAAAATTAAGAGCCTTCCCTTTAAGGGACATGGAAAGGATTCTAATGTAAATTTTCTCTTGAATAATATTTTGGAAACTAAAAAATTTAGAAACATCTCTAATGTGCTCAATAGGTGTGACATGATTCTCACCATTGAATGTGGGCACACCTTTCTTGGCATTAAGAGGAATGACATCATATGTTGGAAGTTGAATTATATTTTTGGTATGTAAGACATGTAAATCATGGGTTATATCCATGTATTCTTATTCAAGACATTAAATTTCTTTAACCTCTTCACCCACTTCCTCTCTAACAAAATCTACTTATTCATTAAAGGGTCGATTAGGTTGTGGATATCGAGATTCAAAAGAAATTTCAAGTTGAATGGGTGAGTTAATGGGATTAAATGTTCTAGAAGAGGATGAACTAGTGAGAACCATGAATTATAAGGTAAAATTAATAATATAATAATGGCCTTCAAATAAATTTACCTTTAAAGAATCATCAAATGCTGAGTAGCACACCAATTTGTAGTTAATTTTGTCAAGACTAGCATTCACCTTGATAAGTTGTCTTGAATACATTGTGTCCCATCAGGCATGCCATAACTTTTGTCACCAAATATTTCATCCTAGAAGAAGTTGTTCAAGATTATTCTAGATTTGGGAAACATGGGAACATTTTTGGGTATGTGGGTGTAGCTATATTGGAAATGAGCCTCTAGATTTAAGTGTTAGCTCCATGAATGTATCTTAAAATACTCTTATACATACTAAATGACTACTTATGGGGAAAATAGTTATAGAAAACATGAACTGACCTATTCTAAAGGAGGTGATGCACTGAATATTCAAGGATCCACTCTCAAGATTGTCTCATTATCACACTAATAGACTATGAATAAGACTAATGTAATGTCTATAATGATTTTCAAGCAATAGTGTTTCACTTGGAGGTCATTTTGATGGAATTATGATGGAGGTAAATGAGGGTAAGGCTTGATTTAAATCACTTACATTCAACTATCCACTTTACACCTGAGACATCAACCTTAAAACACTCAGATGACCTACAAGAAAGTTTATTAGCACTTAGGTGGAACCTAGACCTATAAAGGGAAGATGACAACCACTTTTGCATATCAAAAAAATATAAACACTAAGCAAAAATTATAAAAAAACTATAAAAATACTCTATTCATCACTCCAAGAGGTGCAAAATATAAATTTGGGTATAATCTAGTCATACTAGCCTAAGGGATAGTTAACACTAACTCTGAATCTATATTTATAAGAAATGTGAGCAAGAGAGAAATATTTTGGCATTAAAAAAGGAATAAAATAAGCATAAATTAATTTTAACCATAGTTATAACTACCTCTACAAATTATTATCATTCAAATCTTTTGATTGATTTAGGTCACTTCAAGTGGTTCCATAGTTACATTATTTCCTCATTGATATTACATAATGGTTTTAATGGTGGGTTCAAGTTTATTTGAGCTATGTTTCGGCATCAATGAAATTATGACCATAAAATCAATCTTTTAGAGATTTTTCATGGTGTACAATAGTGGAGAGAAGGGTCCTTGTCATGTAATTGGTCTTATAGATGAAATCATTGGGGTCCATGTGTATGATTTCATGGCATCCTTTGAATTGTTATCTTTGGTTCAAACTAGATCATGATCAAACTCATCCCCATGCTAAAAGGTCCACTATAAGTAGAAAACCAATCTTAGACTATTGGTTTTTCTACAATCATTATATTGATGATCATTACATATACAAGTCCTCCCTTAAAAGATGGTGAACATAGTTACACCCTGTAAGCTATAAAATGTCAAAATAGAAGTTCATATTAAGATTTAATGGTGGTCCCTTTATGTCTTTTAAATTGAATACATCAATGTGCCCTTTTAATGGAATATAGATGAGATATAATGGCGGTATGATGACCCTAAAACACTTGTTTTTCTTGGTCAAAAATGGTCTTTTGGCTTGATTTTACCCAAAAAAATTGACTCAAACCAACAAAAATGATCCTAGTTGTCGTTACTCCCATTTGCTTCGTAAATCCCTACTATCATATTTTGACTCTTTGAATTTACACTTATGTCATCATATAATCTTGGTATGGATGAATGTAGTCCATTGATCTCTTGATATCTTGAATGTGATTATTCCACTTGGAAATCATGTGTTGATCTCAGGATCCTATTGTTAGCCTGTTACTTTATGCGCTTATGCCACATGGTGGCCTCTCAATGTGTTTGACATCTTGAATCCTCTTTTTCTACCATATCAAGATGTCTAAAGTAACATGAGCATAGATCTCATTAGGCAAACTCTCCTACTATTCAAGCTCATGCCATTGGATTTATTCTTGATTGATTTTCACCATTAGATCCTATCTAACTTATAGCTCTTTAAAGAACCTAAAACTAAGGACTTTTTGACTTATCTGACTCTAGCATGAACCATTATATCTCATGTGTCAGTATGCAAGATCATGTGGGCCATTAGATCTTGATCAATTTTAAACCTTTTATGGACCTTTTAAACCCAAATAATTACTTTATGGAGTTGAAACTTGATGTTAACATGAATGTCTTATGTTATTTGACCAATTTTGAAAGCTTGGATCTTGAAGCAAAAAAGTCATGGAGGCACCAAAATTTTAGGAGATGTTCCCAATTCTAAAAGGATTATGTCCACTTGATTTTATAACTCTAGGATATTTTTGAGGTGAATTTATCAAATGCACAAGTGGGCATGTCAATTCATTTTTGGATGACATCCTAGATAGCCTAGACCCTTTAGACTTAGAAATATAAACATTGAAGGCTTATGGTCATTGGTACTAATGAAATTGATCGTGCATGGTCTTATGGTCACACAAGGATCCCCAAGCTCATTTATAAAATACACAAGCACATTGTCTAGGTTGGTTATTTATGGCATCTTGATGATGGCCTAGTTCATCAGACTTGCCCAAGTCATTTTGATTCAATCCTTTAAGGTCCTAGTGAGTTTTGAATATCTTTTTAATCTGGTCCACTTCCCTATCATCTTATGAACACTGTGAGATCCTAGTTAGATTAATTTTTAAGGTTTGGACAAACAAATTCTCTAAAATATTTCAATTTCATTGGAGCTTTACATCATGAATATTGTCTCAGACATTTTGTCTCAAACCTTTTCTCTAAAAGAACTCTATCTATGGGCCTTTTTTATTGTACAAAATGTATGAAAGAAATGACTTCTATATTTTGACAAGGACATTTTTATTCAAACATTTTTTGTAAAATAAATGTACCTTTAGAAATATTATCTTAGACAATTTTCCCAAAATATATATGTACTTAGTCTTTTTCTACAAAAAAAATGCGTAAAATAATTTGGTCTCTGTAAAAATTATCATAGAACATTTTCCCTAAAATAAATCCATTCCTTAGTCAAATTTTGGAAACATCTTTCTTAAAATTATTTGTTCCCTTGGCCAAATAAACTAGAATAATTTCTCTAAGAGAATTATGCCTTTTACTTTTGTTGTAGAAAATGTGTGGAATAATTTATCTAAAATAAATATGTCCTCTAACACTTAGCCAAAAGATGAAATATTTCTTGAGTGTAAACTTAGGCTTTTCTAGACTTGTTTTTATAATTTTTCACTCACCATGAAAATATGCCACTTGCATATATGACTCTAAAATGACGCTTAAGACTCCAAATGACATAAGGACTGAGCTAAACTATGAACAAAGCTATAATGGCATATGTAATTGAAAAAAATGAGATACAACATACCCTATAACATTATAAAAATCCCCTATACAATATTTTGACGATAAGAGTTGACCCATTTTGGTCTGAGGTAAAAATGGTCAATAGGAACCTAATCAATAAACCCCTCGACATCCAACACACATAAGTCACTATCTATAGGACTATTGATAGTTTGTCTAAAACCTTGAAATGAGGGTAATTATACCATGGAAAGGGGACAATTTAGATTATGTTGGTAGTCAAAGCATGATAATTATGTTGTCAAAGAAAAGAGGTCTAAGCATATGACTAAATAGAATGATGTAAGCATATATAGTAAACTAAGCTTGCTTAGTCAATCTAGAGTGAATGAATGGAATAAATGATAATACCAAGAGAATGTAACACATGTATCTCTCAAGTCCTCATATGATAGTGATACCAATCTAGGGTATGTACCTGGTCTAATTTGCATACTCAGGACACACAAACCTTATGTATGACTATGTAAATGAACCTTACTAATAGAGTTAAATAATACAAGCCTCAAGGATATATAAAAACATCTAAATATGATAAATGTTCCCTGATTACATCCCTATAAAGAGATAAAGGAGAATTTTTAGGTCACCAACATCAACTATTTAAAGCCTATACATTAGATAATGATGTTTAAGGTAGGATTAAGAAGAAGAAGGGTTGATATGATGGTATGGTCAAATAAGAACAATTTCAAAAGAGGGAAACTAGAATTGGGATGGTGCTTTGACAAATTTGAATCCACAACTGCACTTATAGGTGGGTGGAGGTTATGTTCACCAAATTTGACCCTATAGGTCAAATTGGGAACCCTATAGGTAAAAACTTGAATTTTTAGATGTTTTAAGGGTATAATATTTTCTCATGGGGTGTATAATAAGTTATTTTATGTCATTTAATGATATATTAATCTTAGTCTTGGTCTAATTAGTTAATATGTCATTTTGAGTCATTTAGAAGGTGTTTAGGGGTCATAAATGAAAGTGGCACAATTTACAAGGTTTCCAAGTGTCCTAATTTCCTTCCAAATGTCAAATAAGTCAGATTACCTATCATGAAGGATAGTTTATTTGAAACTTGTGGGTTATTTAAATAAAAATTAGGAAAACTACTAAAAAGGAGAGAGTTTGGCACTTGTATGACCCATGAGGGAAGGTAACACATGGGAGAAGGTCATGGAATGACTCTTCATATTCTTTAGACTCATGTACATGATTTAAATGATATTTAAATGCCAAATTTTAGCTAAAACTATTTGACTCCTTTTTTGCCTTTTGAGACACATAGAAGTAGTCAGAAGGTTTATGCTTGGTATGGACATTTGGATAAGTTTCAAGTAAAACACATTTGGGAGGTGAAATTAAACTTATTAATCTGAATTTCCATAATAACATTTAAAATATTGGTAAAATTTTCTCTATGAACCATCCCCAATAAGTTGACTATGTTTTTTTGCTTATCAATCTATTTTTTTTGACTAAGGAATTTTAGTGAGTGTCATATAACAAGGTTTCCAAATATTTTGAGGCATATAAATGACTAAAAATTGTAGCCTCTACATGGGTCAAGGACTTTTCAATGTTTTAAAGGTAGAAGATTAGTAGAGAATGATTTTTGGAGACCTCAAAATTAATATTTAATCACTCATTCCGTTCATTGACATCTACATGATTTTGATCCAAAAGAGACATTATTTCACCCAAAGTTCCAAACTAGACTATACCACCATATGTGAATGTTTTCAAATGGTGAAATTGACAACTGTTTTTGGCATGCCCAATGGGAATCTTAATCTAATAAGTTGAAATATTTTTGGTGTTGTCTTTCAACACATCAACCTTTAGAGGCATCTATCCAAGCATCAATGGTGACTCTAAAGTTACATTAGCTGGTCAAGTAGCCAAAGTTTTCCTTTTGAATATTGTTGGTAATTTTTCTTTGTGTTCTTGCTTCCTAATTAAGTTTCAAGGATAATTTTGGTGTTGAGTACTATTTCACACAAGTTGGTGAAGTATCCCAAACCTATGGAATTACATATAATCCTTGTTATTATCCCTACTAATTCTATATGATTCTTACTAGTTTAAATATACCATTATCAACCTTGGCATGAGTTGTATTAGTCCTATAACCATCCTTCTCAATATCTTGCTCCTCTTATTCAACCTAGTCACTCTTCTACTCAGTCCATATCCACTTTTATGAAAACTCTCTTGGGCTATGAGAGGTACATGATAGATATTAACACACAAAGGGGACATGGCCTAGATTTTCCTATTAATATCATTAATAAGATTAAATATGTATTAGATATGGTCAAAAGAGAGTGGACACCTATCCAGAGAGCCAATTGGCAATGGCTCATAAGTGAAATGCTAGATGTGAGTGGCCTAGTTTCATCCTTAGAAGATAGGATAAAAATTCATGAGAAACAACCTCACCAAGCATATCAACATTCATATCAACTTCCTCAAGATTTTAATTATTCATACTTGACCCCTATTTATGAGCCCAATAAAGCTTATCAAATCCATATTTTTCCCAATTGTCTAGAAGAGAGAGTTTGGAAGACAAACCTTATTTTTGAATTAAATATTAATAGGTAGATTGAGATGGCTATTAAGTAGATATATTAGTCCATATCATCAGTAAAGGAAGTGGAATTTAAGCACTCATTTCCCTATACCACTACACCCCCACCTCAAGGATAGACTCCTAGATATGAAATCTCAATTTGGAAACAAGGTGAAGAAAACCAAGATATTTTAGCCTAAGGTTTGCCTCCCCTTCCTCAATATATCCCAAAAGAGTCCCCTAAAATTCATTCTCAATTTGATGTTGAGTTATATATGCCACCTCCACCAGCTAATTTATCTTTTCCTCACCCTATCATCCTTTACCTTAATGGACCTATGGTATGAGAAACTAAAAAGGAGCCATTTGTTGATAAAAATTTAGAACTCTTGCTTAAAGAAAACATAGCTCCTTGGTAGCCTCATTAGACAGAGTCACATGATTACAAGATGCCTAGTCTTGGCATTATTAAGAAGGAGAAAGAAATTGAAGATCTTCCAGACCTTGAAAAAAAAGTCCTACTATTTCTATTAAGATGAAACTTGAGAGCCCTCAAGATGTCCTAAATTCTAGAGATTTTGTGGTCTCTTGTGTTGAAACTTCTTATTGGGTTGATATGGAATAACGTTTTCCTTTTACCAAAGAAGATGAAATCATCATTGGTTCTTCCATCACTATCTAAGGCATCATAGATGTGAAATAAAGATTCTATAATCATATTTTAGATTACTTATTTATAGTCATTTTTCTAGGTTATACTCCTCTTCAAGGAGGTTATGATCGATTCAAAAATGGAGAAGGTAGCCTTGACACTCAAGTGAGTATGCAAAGAAGAAGTAACTTTTAAAATCTACACTTTCAAGAGGCATATGAATCTAATGATGATATGTGTGAAATAATCAAGATGATCTATCATCCTATCAATTAATTGGGAGAAACACGTTAGGTTTCTAAAGATGGAATAAGATTCTATTGGCCTCAATCTTCCAAAGAATAAGAAACCACTCCTCTTAAAGCCATGCCTACCAAAAAGATGCATGTTAATCATGAGATGAAAAGTGGGTAGTAGTATGAGGTATGTGTATAATTTAAATATAAATATATTTACATTAGAGACCTATTTAAGGATGATCTACTTGAGAGAAGATCAAGTGAAGTGCCAAGGAATAGGTTCGATCTACAAAGCATCTAATCTAAGAAGAAATATTATTGGCACTATGATTCATCTCATGAAGAAGAAGATTCAAGGAAATTTTATTTTTATCCTAAAAATGAGGTATTATTAGTTGATAGTTATGTATATTTGTTTTCTTTATATTTTTCGTAAGTGCCTTGAGCACATGTGTGTCTTGTTAGTGTGTTTGATTTGCCTTATGTGTGTCGTTTGCTTTGTGTGGTTGAGGTATTCAAGTGGTCTTATCTTAATAAAATATTTTTGTAAATTTTTTAAGTCCTCTTATTGTGTTTTAGACTTTAGATGACTCCCTAATCCTAATAGACTGATAAGGCTACTGATCTTTAGTATAATAGGCATACTACCCATATGAGTCACTAATTTATTGACCAAATTTGACCCTATAGGTCAAATTGGGACCCATATAGGGTAAAACCTTACTCTTAATATGTTTTATGGGTCTAATATTTTGTCATGGGATGTATTATAATTTATTTGATTTCATTGAATACTATATTATCCTAGCTCTTGGTATAATTAGTCAATATGTCATTTTGAGTCATTTAGAAGGCTTTTAGGGGTAATAAATGCAAGTGACATGGTTTTAAATGTGTCCAAGTGTCTTATTTTCCTTTAAAATGTCTAATAAGCTAGATTGTCTATTAGGAATGTCAGTTCATCTAAAACTTGTAGGTTATCTAACTGAAAATAACTAAAAAGGGGAAAGTTTGGCATTTATACAGCCCATGAGGGAAGATGAGACATGGGATAAGGTCATGGAATGACTCTTATTCTTAAATTTACTCCTATAAATGTTTTAAATTCTCTCTAAATTCTAAATTTGAGCTAAAACCATTCAATTCCTTGTTTGCCTTTTTGCACACATAAAAGTGGTCAATAGATTTATGCTTGGTATGGATAATCAAAGAAGTTTAAAGTCAAACAAAATTGGGAGGTGAAATAAAAATAATAGAGATTATTTTACATAAAAATATTTTTAATATTTAGTAAGTTTGATTTATGAACCATCCCTGACAATTTGACTATGTTTTTCTACTTGTCAATCTATGCACCTTATAGGTTTTGCTCTTGTTTGGATGATTTCATAAAATACAAAGATTATGATTGATTTTAGAGGATTTTAAATCCATAATATACTTCTATCCATGTTTATTTTATCATTTTAAAGTGTTTTGATAAGCCAAATATCTCAAGTTACAAGTGAGGACATGTTTTTGTGTAACAAGTAGGTTTCCACCATTTTCAAGATTCTAATGGTTTTTCGATGATTCTATGGGGTGGAAATAAGTTCATGAATTTTTTTAAATGTAATATTAACCTCTCACCTTTCAATCTCATTATTTAAGGCAATACTCCATGAGGGTTCAGTCATGAACACCATACAACCAACTCTTTACTCACTCTTACTTGCAATCATGGTGAAGCATGTGTATGAAACATATATGGCATGTTAACATAGGTGTGAAAAAAGTTTTAAGGCCTTGTTTTATCTATTATAATCATGAGGTATAAATTTATACCTTATAAATAATGTAAAAATGGACTATTGTAATCATATACAACATTTTCATACAGTCTACCATTAGAATGTGCACCTAGAGGTTCTTTAAAGGTTTTAAATGTTGAAGCGAGGTGTGTAATATTACATAAATATATTTAATATCATAATATACCATTTTATCCTTTGGAATACCTAGATTTGATCATAAATAAGCATGTCTTGCTCACTGACTACAATTCTACACTACTACCTGCGTATATGAAAATTGTCATCTATAGGTATCTCATAAAGACTAATAATGTTAGAAGGGAGTATTGATAATAAAGAGAGTATATTTTTAATCCTTTAAATATGTCTCTAAAACTCATAAAAGGTCAAAAAATAGTGCATTATTCATACTCATCACTCACTTCCTATAGTTTTGTATTCTTTCCCTGTATGTTACAATGACCACCTACAAGTGGCATTAGTAGAGACATAAAGGTATTTTTATGGAGAGTTTAGAAGAGTGGTGACATAATAATTAAACTATTAGAGTTATTTTTCATGATATACCTATTTTAAAGGATGGATTGACAAAGGGAGGTTGGAAACCATGTTGAAGGATTTAATGAGTGTATTCAATAAATTTTCCCTAAAAACATAAAATAAAGCCCTAAGGAATTTTAGTGTGTCATATAACAAGGTTTCAAAAAAGTTTTAATAATATAAGTGACTAAAACTTGTAGCCTCTACATGGGAAATGAACTTTACAATGTTTCATTGGCATAAGATTAATGGAGACTGATTGTTGGATACCTCAAAATTGTTATTTAATCATTGATTTAATTCATAGACATCTACAATATTTTTATCCAAAAGAGACCTTATTTCACCCAAATTTGAAAAATATACTAAGCCACCATATGTGAATTTTTCCAAATGGTTATAGTGGCAATAGGTTCTAACATTTATTGTCAGCATACAAAGCTTAAAGACACATATAGGTCCTAAAACCCTACCTCTATCTTAGTAACAAATCCAAAAAACCAGAGTAAACTTAGAGGCTATAAAAGGTATATAATGTTGATATGGGTCATGAAGGAGGTGTTTGAATTATGTTATTGTAATTAAATAGTTCATTTTAGTTTTATTCCTCTCCTGAGCTCTATTACTCGAAATAGTCATGTTGACTTGTACTTTCTAACATTCATATCTTTCATCACAGAGGGACTTAGAACTAGGGCTCTTAGGGGAAGTTAGGCACCCCAATGGACCCAAAATACATGAAGGAGAGAGTGGAATTTAGGGCCCCATCTCTATGAAATTCTTTTAAGAATGTAACCTACACAAATTGCCGGTAGATATCTCAAGGCACACCATATTTTCTTTCTATCTCCACGTAGGATTTACATAGGAAAGAAGGATATTTAGGAAATATGAATGGGTATATAGGCTAATATTTCATGGCAATAAGTTTTGGTATGGAGGTCCATACTATATGAGCCATCATTGAGATTGTGGACCTACGAAACACTTATTAAACCTTGATTCAAACCTAATGAATAAAATACACCTCTAAATGCATTAAAATTAAGTAATTAATATATGAAAGGGTCCTATAGGTATTATCAAGTCACCTAAGCACTCAAATGACCTACTAATTAGCATGTTTAGGGTATGTATTATATAGATCTCTCTTAACAGAGGCACTTTAATCTTGTGTGCAAGGAGTTGAGAAAGATCTGCATATACCATATGATTATGAATAAGGATAGGGGCCCTTATGTCTCAAATAAATACACATTATCCACCCAAATGTGCCTCCATGTCTAATATGTACTTTTAAATAGGCCCAAGTGATTAAATGAGAGATTTTATGCATACAATAAGAGGTAAATTACTTGATCAATCCAATATAGATGCTCTAAAGGTACCTAAGGGTTAATTTCATGTCAACAAAGGTGGCTAAGTGATCCAAAAATCCATCTTAGGATCAAAACTCAGAACCCTACATTAAAACCTATTGATATATCACCCTCCTTAAGGTAATACCACTTGAAATCTAGATCAAAAGATAAAAGAGGATCAATTGACATCTCAAAACTTCATGGGAATGTTTTTCATTTTGTTTTAGATGTGTGATAAACCTTATATTTTAGGAGAGAGATCACAATTGGTCAACTTGGCTTGAAAGTACCTTTAGACTACCAAAAATGCACATTTTTTACTTGACGGGAAACTTAACAAGATCACAACAATATGAAAAAAGTTACATGGGGTGTTGATCACTTTAGGAGAGTTGAAGGGACTTGTCTACAATATATTAGTGGCATTATTTAGAGGTTAATTTCCTAACCTTTATGAACCATTACTAAGAGTTTAGAACCCTCGTAAACCTCCCTAAAACCTAATAAGGACCCAATTGGGAATTTATTGGATAAAATGAATCTAAATTCATTTAAATTACCTAATAAACAATTTTTTCACTTATTCCACTTAGACTTTACCTTAGATATGGTATTGGATTATATAGATAGTGTACAAACAACCCTAAAAACTATAAATTTGTAAGGTTTTTCACATAAAATGAGGTGAAATACTTGTTAAAGGGTTAAAAATAATTTTTGGAGGTACTATGGGACCTTTTTCACCTTATTAAATCATTTTTTTTTCATGAATATTCCTATAAATACTTTTGTAAGTCCTTACTAAATAGGTAGTCTTCTAGGTGACCTAGTCATCTAGGTGGGATAAGATTGCAGGTGTGAGTTACTAGGAGAGCCTAAGTATTCATGTGGTAGGTTGTTTTATAAGGGAAAAAATATCACTCAATCATATTTAAGGTTTTATCTATCTCTCATAGCCATTCAAATGGTGAATAAGCAAGAGAGTAAACTACTTGCCTAATAGTCCCACTTAACCAAAAAGATGGGGTTACTCATGGGCATAGAAAATAGATATGGAGTTAATTATTTAGAAAAAACTAATATAAATATCCTCAAATATGAATAATATCCACATCCATATCCATTATGAAGAACTTTGGCTATTTTTTGAACATAGTCAACATGCAAGGAACATGTGGCCACTAAATGCTTCATAGAGGAGGCCTAATTAGACATTTATAATGCCTTGTAGATATCAAAAATAGATGTAATGTACTAGGAGTGGCATGGATATCATATTTAGTGGGTCAAAATTTTCTAAAAATAGGATCAAATACCCAAAATATTCTTATTCAAGGCACCAATCAACATAGGTAATGCATGAAAGAGTGTGGAAGCTACTTGTAACTATAAATTGAAGGAATGGTGATCATTCATGACCCATTAATGTTCTCCCCACACCATATAATCTTTGATTTTGATCCATTATTCTATATATTCATGCCTTAAGGCCTTTATTTTTCATCCCATGGTTGGGTATAGGAAAAGTCTACCAAATTATATCTTGAACCTTGAGAATCAATAAAGAAAGGACCAGTTTCAAACTTATTTGTTATCATTAGTGTGTTATGGCTTTTTAAATTTTATAAAGTGTGATATTCCTTGTCCTTTTTAGATCCTATCCTTCACCTATTTTTTATACTATCATCCTATGTAGGTCATGTGATGTGCTAAAGTGTTGTAGTTATATTGAAGAGTGAGCTAGTTGATAGTGCCTCAATTAGGCCTCTTTTCCATTACCTTAAAGTTGAAGACCTTATACATAGCCTTCATATGAAACACTTATGTCTGCGAGTTCATCAAGAAACCTTGTTGTCACCATATATTTCACCCTAGAGGAGGGTATTCAAGCCTCCTCCATATTTCGGCAACATGGGAATACTTTTAGGTATGTGGGTTTACCTATAGGTAGAAGTAGACCTTTAGGTTTAAGAGCTAGCTCTTTGAATATACCTTGAAATGCTTATCACCTACTTAACTAGTTGTTTGTGGGAAAAAATATATAATTTTATATGAAATTAACTATTCTAAGGGGGTGATATATTAGAAGGATTTCCATGAGACCATAATACTTATTTCACTAATAAACAAAGTATACAAACTAGCTTCTAAGTCCTAAAAAGGTTCTAACATAAGTGTTTTAATATAGAGGTTATATGCATGAGGCAACACTAATAAAGTGAACCAAAGGGTAGATTCATGCTCTAAGGATAATTTTACACTAAAAATGAGCCTAATACTATAAATGCACTCTATATGACCTATTAGAATAAGAAATATTGCATAAACATTAGAGGATAAGGAGAAGAAAGGATAGAAGATTATCACTTAGCATTATCATATATCACTTTGCACACATAGATAAATGTTCATGAACTCAAAACAAAAATTACATTAATTATTCAATGGCAAAATACAATTTCAATCCCACAAGACTTTTCCATACATGGTGTGGTATTACTTAAAAGGTCCAAAATGGCAACTACTTATAGATTTGGAGAGAGAGGAGAAGAGAATGAAGTCCAAGAGTCACTAAGACATGTGGCATGCTAAGAAAATAGGTTACAAATGGAGGAAATAGGAATATTAAATATACCATGCAAGGTCTACTTGGAAAAATTTCCTTTAAAACATGAAACTCGTAAGATGTGGCATATAAATCCTTAATTTCTTGATCTAAAAATGACCTTCATCATTTGGCCTTCTTGGAACATCTTGTTGGTGTTTTAAATTTTGACCCTAACTAAGAATGGGATTCTTCAATTCCTCTTACTCAAATCTAGTCCAAAATGGGATTTATCCTAGGTTGTTGGTATCCTAATAATGGATCAAATCTCTAGAAAAGGCTAGATTCTTATTGGATTTATCACCTATACTAGACCTAAACTAGTAATTGCTTGGAAAAAGGAGAGAGATCTTAACAATAACTTATGAAATCATGTAAAAGAGGTGATGTAACAATGATTTAATCAATCATATTTGCACAAGACATAATATAGGATGAACTAAAGGCTGTATAAAATCACTCACATTAGTATTTCATAAAAAGGCATGAAAAATATATTAATTTGTTATGTAAGGGTAGCTATCCACTTCCAAAACTAACCAACAGACCTTATATTTCACTTAGAATTAATTGAGAGGATTTCCTAAATAAGTTTATGAAGGTTAGGAAATTCAAATAGAGGCAAGGAAAGCATACATTCACTTAACTAATCAATGAACTCATAAGACACACCTCAATTTAGCTACAAAATGGAGGAATTTAGTCTTTTATTGCATGAAATAGGTGTTATCATACAAATCTTAGTAGATTTTAGCCATACCAAAAGAGAAGGATCTATATTTCAAGGCTTAGAAAATTGTTTTTATAGAAAAAAGGAAGGAGAGAGAGATGTGTGTTTGAAAGAAGACCAACCAATTTCAATATATTATCACAAATTACAAGATGAAAAGTCATGATCTTATAAAAAAAGAAGGGCCCCATAAAAGATTTGAATGCTCCATTTATATTTATCTAACCATTAAGTCACTTTTTAGGACTCTATGCCATATTTAATTTATCTACTTAGAAGGACCAAATATTCATACCTTGGAAATGATAGAGCCATCCTTTGTCTACCTTGGGTGGCTATAAATATCTACTTGTCTTGTAAATGACCATGTCGAAGGATAAGAAGCTTCCCCATAATCACATATCTACCCCTGAGAAAATATCTGAGCAAGGTCTCATTATAGATTGAAAACCAATCATATTTATTGGTTTTCCTATAGCTATCATGTTGATGAGATGGAACTCACCATGTATTTCATCTTATTTTGATGATAGTCACCAACCCTTGGTCTATTTTATGCCCTAAAAAGACCTATCTCATCTCTACTAAGATTTAATAGTGGAGCTCAATCTTGTTGGTTCATTCTAGTTCAATCTCAGATCATGTTCAAACTTAATTTCCTATATTTTCTCACCTTGGCTAAAAATGGCTTATTAACTTATATTGAAAATGTCTTGGGCTTTCCCTTTGTTCATTTGCTATCAAAAACTAACTCAGATCATTGACATGTTGACCCATCTTACTTCATTAGATCCTCCTTGTCTAGATGAATTTTAATCATTGATCTTATACTAGTTGAATGCGTTATTGAAATTTGTCATGTATAAATTTTATCTTAGTATCCATTGACTTCTTTGACCCATTATCACCATTATATCTTTCTCGTCATTAGATGTAAGCCATTAATTCTACTATTTGAATTTAAATAGCTACTTTATGAATTTTTACTTTGACATATGCAGGCCTAAATTGAACATTTGTGAAAATGTATTTGACATCCACATGACCATTTGTGAGATATTTGAGATTCAACATCTATTTATCCTAGCTTGAATTTGATGTCTATGTACCCATCATTACCATACTAAATCAATTTCCATGAAACAAATAATTCTATCAGAGCTTTTGCATTGGGCATTTATCTTAGAACTATTTCCTCAAGATTTTTGTTTCAGCCACTTTTCCTAAAAGAAAATAGGTCTTCATCTTCAAAAAAAATATTTTTAGGCAAAATGTCTAATACAATTTAGCTCTTTGGGATTTTTTCTTCAAAGAAGATGTTTGAAAGAATTTGCCTTCAGAATTTTTATTTCAATAAATGTCCAAAAGAAATAAGTTTCTAGGATTTATGATATGAAAAAAATGTCTGAAAGAAATAATTATATGAGATCTTTGTCTTGGACAATTTTATCAGAAAGGTCCCTAACACTTAGCCAAAAACATGAAATAATTTGCCCAAAAGGACTATTATCACTTAGCCTGAATAAAAGGTCTAAAAGAATTGAAATTAGCTAAATAAAAACCCAAAATATTTTTCTAAGGACTTAGAAAATTAAATTTTTTGCACTTAGTTTTGTTAAATCTTGAAGGTTCTTTTGGACCTATTCTTGAAATTGTTTCTTGATCTTCAAGACTCAAATGATATTCTAAGTCTTGTGCAACCTATCCTTGACCTTGAACTACTTTGATCATAATGAAACATTCCTAGAAACCTTCATCTTTGCTTTTTAGACCTATCCCTAAAAAATTAACATAATACACTTTAAGTATTTGAAAATATTTTAAATATTCATGTGATCCTTGGACCATTAATTCCATATAGAAATATGTTCAATCCTTACTCCATACTTGATCTTTAGGACATTATACTGCATTCAAACAAGTTTGTTATATAGGTCAAAAATTGGATAACACATCCCATAATATACTAGAGATAGATGTGATGATTGGAATAAAATGGATGGATTGTATCCATGATCTAACATGAATTAGTTTCATCCCTAATCATTATTATTCTTCTAGACATGAGTTATCACTGCCTACAATTGAAATAACTCCTCTTTCTTTCACCCTTCACACTTGACACCAAAGTTGGTATAATATTTTATAATATATTCCCTACTAAGGATTTTATGACACCTTTTAGGACCTATCATGGCCTTATATTCCTTAGGAATACCCTAGAATGCCTCCCACTTAGAAATTTCACCTTTTCACTTGCTTGTTCACTATACTAGTTTTTATTGACTAAGATGAAGACACTTGCAAAGGCACTTGTGTGATTATTTAAATCATGAAATTAACATTCTAGGTTATTTCAAGTCCCAATCCCTCTCCAAAAGTGGATTTAATCCTTTGAAACTATTACATACCTACATAACAACAAAAATAGTTAAGAAAAGGCATTTCCTCCCTATTTGTATAGGCAGGGTACAACTCAAGTTGATGGGGAAGAGCCCTGAAGAGTCCTATAAAACCTCTAATCATCTCCCAATAAATTTTAGTTCATCGAGATTCCCCTTCTCCTTGATTTTCCCAATTAGGTCACTACCAAGGGTTTTAGAGGGTTTAGAGTACTTTTTACCTTTAAATATTGTTCATATAGGTTTGACATTGTATTTGAAAAAAAATCCACAAAATTTTTTTTAGGGCCTCCTTCATCACTCCCCAACTCCTCAAACTCTCATGCAAATCTTCTAAGCAGTGTGATCTCTCAAAGTTACACTCTTAAGTTCTTCTCTCTATTTTATGTAGGCTTAAGCTATTCTAAGTGAAAAAAATGGGATTTATATGGTTTTCTCAACATTATAATAGACTTAACACTCCTTATAAGTCCCTAAAAACATGTTCTAATGGATTGGAATTTTCCTCTAAAGATAGGAGTGGTAGCAGACCCCTTGAGGGTTTTAGGCCTAGACTAGACCACATAGGTCTACCTGCATCCTTATCGAATTGAACCTCCCTATTGGGATTATATCATCTATGAGGGTTCCCATGTGTTCATTCATGTATGACACAAATATTATCATCTTCATAGGATGCATCAATCAATCTTTAACTCAACCCAACCTTCTTTTCTCAAAACCTACAAGCTTACACCCTTAAAGAGTGCCCTCTATCTAAGATAAAAATGAGGGCACTTACCTTATTTTAATATACCAAAGGGTGATATTAAAGGTCTCTCCAATTCATGTGGAATATTTATGTTGAATTTTATCATTTGATGATACTCTCAACACCCTCAAACACTCTAAAATGCAAGATAGACTTCTTGAGCATATTGACTATGTGTAGGATGCATAAGAATGGACTGTAGGTTATCTGATATAAACCTATATTTATCTTACTTCCATGTATTATGAGTCTATTAAGATGGTAATTATCACTATGTAAATTTTCCAAACATTATTACCTCTCAAGTTTTTCCCAAACCCTTCATTACACACTCTTTTTTGACCAATCCATACATTTTCTAACCCATGCATGACAATCTCCAAATAAACTTTTCCAATAATACCCACCTCTCATGATCTTTTTGGATGTATTTCTCAATGAATAATTCCCTCAATCATGTCCATCATGGAACTACATGAGTAATATCTATGCCTAATGTTTCTCTATACATCTTAGCAGCATACTATTGACATATTTCTTGAATAAAATGCAATCAACAAGAAGAAAAAGAATTTATTTTAATCTAAAATATCTTATTTAATGGCTTAGAATAGAAGAATAAATACCATCCTAGATAAATATTACCTAGTCTTTAAACTAGTTATAAGGTGAGGTGTGATTAGTTGTAATTTCTTCATTAATTGACACCATAACCACCTTATTAGACTATTGCAAATCTTGGGCTATATGTTCACAAATTCCCTTACCTCTTACCAACTTTGTTACTTTGATCTCTACATCATACTTCATTACCTTGGTTATCCAACTAGATATTTTCTCATTTATATCTTTGTTCAAGAGGAATTTTTTGACACTTGGATGGGTAACCATCAAATGTATCTTATTATTAGAAAAGTATCTAAATTTTTTGAGTGATCTTATAACTAAAATTACATGCTTTTAAAAAAAAGAGTACCTTATTTCATATTATTTTAAGCCTTGTCTAAAGAAGGACATTATCTTCTCTAAAGCTTCATGGTTTTTCTTCATAAGAATTCCTGAAGTCAATATTACCATAAATCTACAAGATAAAATCCTTGATGAAATCCAGGTTTAGAAGTGAAGGAACACTAGATATGGCTTTATTTATCTCTTCAAATATTCTTACTCCTTCATTAGACCAATTAAAACTCTGATTCTTATTTATAATATATATAAGTGGCTTGGTTAAAGTGGTGAAATCTAAAATATACCTTCTTATAAATTTGATTTTACCTAAATTTTTTTGTAAAGCTTTGTTGTGCTTATGCAAGGAAAGTTCAAGAATTTCATCTATTCTATTAGGATATACATTCATACCATGCTTAGAAATCACATGTCCAATAAGATTACCTTCAAAAACCAAGAAGACACACTTTTTGGGATTTAGAGATATCCCAATCTATCTACATATTTCAAATACTTACTCGAAGTGAATCATGTACTTAGTTGCACTATCAAAGTATACTATCTTGTCATCCAAATAAACAAGTTTAAACTTATTAAGGAGACCTTACAATTCCATATCCATGGCTTTATGAAAAATTTCATAATCATTAGATAAAATAAATGTCATCTTCCTTTATGAAAATTTCCCCAACTTTATGGTGATGGCTATTTTGAATTGCTCTTCTTCATTGACCAAAATATAATTGTAACCACTATAACCATCCAACAAGGAGAATATTTATAAACCTACAACTAGTTGTAGAATTTTTTCCATAGATGGAAATGGATGATTCTATTTAATGGAATCCTTGTTTAAGTCATGAAATTTAACACATAGCCTAATCTCCCCATTCTTTTTATGTATTGGAACAAGATTTGCCACCCAAGTTGAGTGCTTGATTAGAAATATAATAACTAACTCAATGAGATTATAAATCTTAGCTCTCATCAAAGACTTAATATTTGGATTGATAAGCCTTTGTATTTGTCTTACTAGCTTGGTTTTAGCCTCTAACTCAATGGTGTGTTGAGATAGACTTGGATCAAATATTTTAATTTCACTATATTTTTGTGCAAACACATCCATAAAACATGATCATAACTTAATGAAAGTTTCCTTTTCTAAAGGAGTACAAACTTTACCTAGTTTTAAGTTCTTACTAGTTACAATATCTATGTTGGCATAATGTTCTTCCTTTGTTGAAAATAAAGACTTTTCCTTCATCATCTCATCATCACCACTGAATATGTTCTTGAGGGTGACCAAAACTTTAGGTAACTTATTTATCTTTAACTGTACAATCTAGTCTCCATACTACTATGAGAACTTGTCTTGGTTCCTTGTAAAAGACTCAACCTATTATTGAAAAAACATTATGATCTGATTATAATTTTCAAACACTTACTAATTATCATGGTTGATTGGAATAGAAGGTATCACAACTATCTTAATGTGTGATTGAACCTTTTTTATTTTTTATATCAACTAGGATAATGAATTGTGACCGAATGGAAGCCAACATGTCTACATATTTTTTCTCATTTCTTTGTATTTCCTAAATGTTAAAAGATTGAAAACCTTCAATTAAGTCACCCTATGATTATAATATCTAAGCAACATATTTTTTCATATGTTTATATCTCTTACTTGGTGAACTACAAGTTCACTATCTCCAAAAACTTGTAAAGAACTAACTTTCATCTTCCTTGCCCATTGTAAACCATGAACTCGTGCCTAATATTTAGAAACATTATTGGAACAACCAAATTTCAACTTGATATAAGATAAACACCTTTGATTTCCTTGAGAAATTGGCATCATTTCAGCCTTAATACCATGTTTATTTTTTGACTCATCAAAGTATATCTACCACAGTCCATCACTACGCTCTTGATCCTTCATCAAAGCTAGAATTGGTGTATCTTTTTCATGTAGACAATAAAAAAAATTCCTTCTCATTTAATCATCTTAGAAGGATCATAATCATGAAAATCAAAGGCCCATTCATCTAAAAATAGATCTAAAACTCCATCTAAAGGTTAGTTTTGGAAGTGTATAACTACCCTCCCATAATAGATCAATAGCTTAGACCTCTACAAAAGGCCGACTTCATTTTGGATATATCACCTAAAACTAGCACTATATTGGAAAAGGGAGAGATATTTTTAAAATAACTTATGAAGTCATGTAAAAGAAGTGATGCACCAATGATTTAATCACTCAAACTTTCACAAGACACACTATAGGCTGAATTCAAGACTAAAAAAAACCACTCATATTAGTATTTCACAAAAAGGCATGAATTAGATATTAATATATTATGGGATGGAAGTTATCCAGTTCCAAAACTAACCAATAGATCATATATTACACTTAGAATGACCTGTGAAGATTGCCCAAAGCAGTTCATGAATGTGAGAAAAGTTAGACAGAGGCAAAGAAAGCATACATTCACTTAACAAATAAATGAACTCATAAGACACACTTTAATTCAACTAAAAAATAATGGAAATCAGTCTTTTATTATGTGAAATAGTTATTACAATATAAATCTCTATAGATTTTAGTCATACCAAAAGAGAGGGATCTCTATTTGAAGTCTTGGAAGCCTATATTTATAAAAAAAATGAAGGAGAAATAGACATAGAAATGAATTTAAAAGAGGCCCAACCACTTTCTATGGATTAACACTAATTAAAGGATATTGATTCATGATATTATCAAGAAAGAAAGTCCTTGTAAAATAATTAAATGCTCCATTGATCTTTATCCAACCACAAGTCACTTATTAGGAATCTATGCCATCTTTACTTGATCTTCCTAGGAGGACCAAATATTCATTCCTTAGAAATGATAGAGCCATCATTGGTCTACCTTAGGTGGCTATAAATATCTACTTGTCTTGAAAATGACCATGTCAAATGATAATAAGCTTCCCATAATAACATATATACCCCTAAGAAAATATCTGAACAAGGTCTCATTATATATTGAAAACAAATCATATTTACTTGTTTTCTTGTAGAAATCATGTTGATGATATGGATATCACCATCTATTTGATCTTATTTTGATAATATTTACCAACCCTTGCTCTATTTTAGGCCCTAAAAGGACCTATCTCATCTCTATTAAGCTTTAATGGTGGAGCTCAATCTTTCTACTTCATTCTAGTTCAATCTTGGATCCTATCTAAACTTAGTTCCCTACATATACTCATCTTAGCTAAAAAATGGATCATTTACTTCCATCGAAAATGTCTTGGGATTTCCATTTTCTCATTGGCTATAAAAAACTAACTAAGATCATTGACATGTTGACCCATCTCACTCTATTAGATCATGTTTGTCTGGATGAACATTGATCATTGATCTTATACTAGTTTAACATGTTGTTCACACTTATCATGCATATATTTAGTCTCAAGATCCACTAAATTATTTGATGAATTCTCACCATTAGATCTTTCTCATCATTGAACATGAGTTGTTGATCCTGCTCTTTAAATTCAAATGTCTACTTCATGAATCTTTACTTTTACATCTATGTTCCTATATATGAAATCCACATGAATTTATTTCACATCCATGTCACCATCTATGTGATATTTTATCTTTAATGGCTATCTATCATGGCTTGAATTTAACATCTGTGTACCCATGATTACCTTACTAGATCAATTTCCCAAAAAAAAAATTGTTAGATCTTTTGCATCAAGAATTTGTCTCAAAAAAATTTCCTTGAGATTTCTTTTTAATCACTTTCCATAAAATAAAACATGTATTCATCTTTAGAATTTTTATCTATAGGCAAAAATTTTAATAGAATTTAGTTCTTTGGGATTTTTGTTTCAGAAAAAATATTTGAAATAATTTGCCTTTGGGATTTTTTTTTGGACAAAATGTTTGAAAGAAATAAGTCTATAGGATTCATGTTGTGGAAAAAATGTCCAAAATAAATAATTCTATAAGATATTTTCCTTAGATTATTTTATTAAAAAGGTCCCCATCACTTATCCAAAACACATGAAATGATTTCCCCAAAAGAACTATTAGCACTTAGCCCAAATAAAAGGTCTAAAATAATTAAACTTAGCCAAATAAAATATTGAAATATTTTTCCAAGGATATAGGAAAATAAAGGTTTTCCACTTATATTTTTTAAATCTTGAAGGCTCTTTTGGACCTATTCTTGAAATTTCTACTTGATCTTTTAGAATCGAATGATCTTCTAAATCTTGTGTAACTTGTCCCTAATCTTGAACTACTTTGATCACCTTGAAACCTTCTCAGAAACCTTCCTGTTTACTTTATATACATATCCATAAAAATTTGACAAAATAAACTTTAAGTTAACTTAAAGTGTTTTAAAATATTTTCAATCTACATGTGATCCTTAGACCATTCATTTCATCCAAAAATATGTTCAAGCCTTATTCGATACTTGATCTTTAGGACACTGCACTATATTTAGGCACGTTGCTATGTAGGACAAAAATTAGATAACATGTCCCATAGTATAATAGGGATAGTGTGATGATTAAAATATGTGGTAAGGGTTGTATACATTATTCAACATGCATTGGTTGCATCCCTAATCATCAATATTCTTTTAGACATGAGTTATCATTGTTTGTAGTTGAAATAACTCCTCTTTCACTCATGCTTCACACTTGACACCAAAATTAGTCATAAATTTTCTAATCTGATCCATATATAGGAGTGTATGACACTTATTAAAACCCCTCATGCCATTATATTCCTTAGGAATACCTTAAAAGGCCTCCCACTTAGAACTTTCACCTTTTAACTTGCTTGTTCACTATGTAAGTTTTGATTGGCTAAGATGAAGTCACTTGTAAAGGTTATTGTGCGATTATATAAAACATGAAATAAATATGGTGGGTTATTTTAAGTCCCAATATCTCTATAAAATTGGATTGTATCCTTTGAAACTATTACATACCTACACAACAAAATAAATAGTCAAGAGAAGACATTTTCTACCCTATCCATATAGGTAGGGTATAACTCAATCTAATGGAGATGATACCTACATATTCCTATATAACCTCTAATTATATATCAAACCATTTTATTTCATTTGGATTCCTCTTCTCCTTCATTTACCCAATCGGGTCACTACCAAGGGTTTTAGAGGCTTTAAAATAATTTTTCCCTCTAAAGATTATTTATATAGGTATAAATTTGGATTTGAAAAAAAATTCCACAAAAATAATGTTTAGTTCTTACTTCATCACTCCTTAACTCCTCATACTCCCATATAAAGCTTCCAGGCAGATGTGAGTTCTCAAAGTTGCACTCTCAATTTTTGCTCTCCATTTTATGCAGGCTTGAGTTGGTCTGAGCCAAGAAATGGCTTATCTATGGTTTTATTTACATTAAAATAAATTTAACACTCCTTATAACTGCAAATAAACATATTCCAATGGATTTAATGTTCCTCTAATGCTAGGAGTGGTAACAAACCCCTTGAGTATTTTAGGCCTAGACTAGACCAAGTAGGTCTACCTGCATCCTTGTAGGTTTGAACATCCCTATTATTATTATATAATTTTTTAGGGTTCCCATGTGTTCATTAATTTATGGAAAAACTATTATTATCTTCATGGGATGCCTTAATCAATCTTCAACTGACCCCACCTTCTTCTTTAAAAAACTACACATTTGTACCCTTGGCAAGTTCCTTATGTCCAAGATAAAAAGATGGAATTTAACCTATTTTAACAGACCAAAGGGTGATATTAAGGGTATTTTAAAGTCATGGGGACTCTTTTTTCTGAATTCCATGGTTTGATGATACTCTTAACACCCTCAAACATTCTAAAATACAAGATAGGCTTCTTGAGAATGTTGACTGTGTCTAAGATGTATAAGAATGGACTGTAGGTTGTCTGATATAAGCCTATCCTTATCCCAATTCAATGTTTTATTAGTCTATTAATATGGTAATTATCATCATTTAAATTTTTCCAAACATTATTACCTCTTAAGTTTTTCCCAAATCCTTCATTGTACACTCTTTCTTGACTAGTCTAGACTATAAGTCATAGGGCTATGACTAGCTTTATCTTATTTTAGGTGATATATTGATGTTTGGAACTTTAATAATTTTTAAAATACCTCATTTAAGTCCCCAAATTCATTTTTAAATTCATATAGACTATTCTCATCATTTTCATGCTATGCCAACATCAAGAACAACATCTTCTAGCTCATTATTATCTATAGTCAAATATAGTTGACTAATTTGGAGAAATCAGGGGTCTTGCATGTGGATATTACCCTTTAAGTATATGATTTATAACATTATGTCTTTTGAATCACTTTTAATAAATCTCCATTAATATTTATTTGAGTCCATAGGTTCCCATCTCCTAAAACTCACTTCATGATTTGGTGAGTCACCTATTGTCAAGTTGTAGGTGACTTTTTTGAGGAAAGATGCACCTATAGGTGTTGATGGATGTAAATAAATTTATCTCCGACATCCCTTTAAATATTTAAACCAAAAATTTTCTATATAAACTCAATAAGAATACCTAATATGAAGATATTCCTTTATACTACAACTTTGGATTGTGAAGGTTACTTAGAATTTCAAATCCTGTAGACATTACTAAAAAGTTACGGTAAAAAAAAAACATGACTTAGATGCCTTCAAATACTATGTTCCTCTAAGCACACATCCATTTTATTTTTAAAATCTCTTCCCATAGGATAATGATATAATATTTAATCATAAAAACCTATTTATACTCCATACTACATCATTACATAATGGCATCAAAAGTGCCTAGGGTTTTGTTTTGGAGCTTTTAGGGAACTTGTCCCTAAAACATAGTTATTTCAGTTGAGATTAATTCTCAATTATTATTTCTAGTTCAATGTCCTAAAAATGGTTTTAAAATTACCTTAAACATACAGAAACCTTAATTAGTTTCTTGAAACATGTCAGTATACCTTTGAACAACACTTTCAAATCTCTGTGGGGCCACCTGTAGGTGTGTATCCAGTTACATACTAGGAAGTGAGTAGGAACATGAATAATGTGCAAGGTGACTAGGCTTTCAATAATTTTTAGACTATTTAAACACTTTAAAATGTATCCTTAAAATGTTTAAGGGGTTCACATGAGCTATGTGCCTTGTCTCACCATAATTATCATCCTTCAAGCATATGTAAGTGCACATTAATGGACTGACTGTGTATGCATATTGAATTGAATGTGATAGTCCTTATTATGTAAATTAGAGGGGACCATTTTTATTGATAAATTTTTTAGGATATATCAAACACCTATTGTATTATTTATCACACCTCCATGAACATTATAAAGACCTTCATACACCATGACTACAATTGGAAATAAGCAGAAGGTTGACTGTGTACTACATATAATTGTGTTCTTGATCAATGAATGATCTTGATAAAATAATATAAGAAGGATGGTAATTTTAATTATATGAGAAACATCAATTATATAATATCATACCCATAGGCAACCATTGAAAAGAAATAAACCTTCTACAAGTGTTGAAAATTGACTGTAACCTCACTAACAACATCAACTTGCAACCTAAACTATTTGATCCATAAAATAACTTATAATCATGAAAAAAACATGGGTAACATGATATAATTATTTTAACATCCTTATAAATCCATTTCATTATCTATATTGTATGGACTATCTCAAATAAGAGCAAAACCTATAGGGTGTGTGGATTGACTAATAAAATAAGATAGTCAACTTGTTATAAATGGTTCATAAAGCATATGAATCCAATATTTGATATCCAAACATTAGTTTGAATCTAAAACATTTTAATATGCACCACCAAGATCATTTGACTTGGAAGTCTTCCTACGAACCATACCAAGAAGAAACCTATTGACTAATTCTACTTGCCTAATGGAATGATGGAGAGATAAAATAGTTTTAGCCCATTTTTATCACTTTAAAAGTAGATAAATTTTGTAAATAGAGTCATATAATATAAAGGGTCACTTCATAATAATCTCCCATGTGTCACTTTCTCTCATGGGTCATACAACCTTTGAAACCCCCTCTTTTTCACTTGTTTTCTTGATTTTTTGTTAACACATACACGTTTTTGTTAGTATTAAGATTCCTGACAAGGAATATGATAGGTACTAGCATGAGGGATGTTGATGAGGAGTTTATAACACTTTTTTAGCTAATAAAACTTTACCATCTTCATTTATGACCCAAATATGACCCCTTAAAAGACATAAAATGACCTACGAGTAATATGGACTATGACCAAGGCTAGAAGAACATTAAATAACATAAAATAAAATAGGACACACCCTATGACATTATATTATATCCCTATATCATTTTTTTTATTATATGGGGTTGACTCATTTTGACTTGTGGTAAAAATGGTCAACATTATTAGCAATTTCCCAAGGGTGGTATGCTTACTATGCCAAGACCAATAGCCTAATCTTATCCATTGGACCATGGATTCACCTATAAAATAGGTTTGACACATAATTTAACTTTTCAACCACACCAAACACAAATAAAAACACACAAAAAAATACACACCAGATAGAAAATAAACATGTGTTCTCAAGAACACTTATGGAACACAACACAACTAAAAGAAAGACACACAAACCTAATATACTATTTACAAAACCTCACTCTTGAGGTATAAAACACCTTATCATACCGCAACTAAGATTAAAAATAGTTCCCATTACATATTTTTCACTCCATAAAGGCAATCAAACATGTGAAGCATTCTCATCATCAACCATTTTTATTTGTGAATGTTTAAGAAGCCTACCACCTTTAAGCATTATTAGGCTTACAAGTAAACTATTTGGATCCTTCATCAATTTTATTCCTTTATCTCTAATAACATTGGTTGTATTTTTAATCCTATTTAGCACTATCATATCTATTATGCCTTCCTCAAACTATAGATTAGAATATATGACTACTACCTCGATCTTTCTACCTTCTTGTGCATGATGTGCTTGATACATAGAAACATCAAAATATTATTATTTATGTGTTAATACCTTTGAAATTATCTCAATATCAAATTGATATCTTGACTATTCTTGAATCACAACCAAATCTTCTTTGATATCATTCTACATGTTTATAACTTCCAAAATGATAGCTTCATCAAGCTCTTTCACGATTCTAGACCCTTCATTAGTAGAAAGACATCTATCCTTGTGCTTGACAGGACATTCAACAACATTCTTATCAATCTCATTAGAAATATTTCCATAAGATATAGAATCTCTTGGATAAAAAGGATTCTTACCCAACATGTCAAAAATTTTACATATGGTATTGAACCTTTGCCATAGTTCATCCTCATTCACAACATGATACTCCTTTTCATGTTTGGTGAAAAACTCATCATCGTGTTTTTTTGGAATTGTTAGAAAACACATTAGATATATAACTCTTAGGAGGGTCAGTAACATTACATAGTTGTTTAAAATCTTGACATATGGTATTGAACCTTAGTCATAAGTCATCTTCCTCTTCTTCATGAAAGTCATCATCAAGGGCAACTTCATAAATAGAAATATAAAAGACATCATTATTCCCACTATCATGATTAATTAGATTATAAAACCTATCATCATCATACTCATGAATCATGTAGTTACCTTTAACAACTTGTGAGAAAGAATGTTTGACACTTACCTCAGCTCCCTCAAATGGCTCTTCATATATGATATAAGTGCTAAGGTTAGTTTGTTCAATATATGCATAAGTATCATGCTCATAAGCATCTATACCATACTCATCTAGGAAAAATTTATAAATTCCTTCAAGTTTATAAACACCATCATTCACATTAGACGATCACATAATTGAAGTTAGAGCTTATTTCAACATAGGGATCAATATGAAACCTTATAATAGGCTGAGTTATTATGATCTCCTTGCTCCCATAACTCATCCTAAAGGTTAATAATGACCAATAAAATAAGATATATCACCTATATCGGCTATAAATTCTCTTGAGAGGAAGATTGAAAAATGAGTAGATTGATCTACCATAATAATGCGTTGGAGGATAGGAAAGCTAGGGAAATCATGAAATAAAACCTTTAATTTTTTTAATAGCCCTATTATCTTAGTAGGTGTACCATCTATATGAAACAATCCTTTCCTATGGGGTTCATATTTTATGCCTAGCTTATCATCTACAATCTTGGGCATGACTGATGTAGAAGCACCACTATCAACTATACAATTATGTACTAATTATCACCCATAATGAGAGTGAGGTAAAGGTGGAGGATTCTCAGCTCTATTATATGGTTTGATAATGGTATTATAGATGTTTTTAAGAACAACATGACCATGACTTTGACATGAAGATGAAGAACTAGTAGGAATAATGGATAGCTACTTTCACAAAAGTTCTTTTTGGCTAGGCATGTGAAGGACATCTCATAAAGAGATAGATGCTTTGGCATTATTTATAGAATAAAATATGTTTAGGTAAATATTAACACCTTTTCCTGAGTCCTTGGAGGAAAATAAGTTGTTGAAACTTGAATAATAGGAACACTTTGAGCATACTTTACCACATTCTAATTTTGAGAAGGTGCAAGAGTATTTGGAGCTGCCATGATTTACTACCTTGCAGAAGGATTGGATGAACTTGTAGGCATGATATTATCACCTCCTAAATCCTTCTTCTTAGATCTAGTTTTATTTGTAATAGAGGTTTATATATTGAGAATAAAATTATATTCTACAAAGAAGTTAGTGAAACTTTCTCCATGAGGTTACCAATATTCATTTCCTTGCATCATGACTTAATATTTACATGATAAGAGAGGATTGGCTTCTCCTTGAGAAACTAGATATTTCTCTCCACCTTTAATAACATCCATAAATGGGCCATGTTTCCAATCTTCTCCTTTCACCAAGATACTATGCATTAGCACCATTTCCATTGCATTGGGATTATACACATTGGAAGGACTATTGAGGATAGGTTTTCCTTGACCTCTTCCTCTCCCATACTATTGGCAATATTACTACTAATAGGGATATTGATTTTGTTGATCACCTTGTTTCATGTTTCCTCTCCCAAACTTAGATTCTAAACATTAAATATATGCATATTTATCCATTAAAATATCTACCTTATAAGGAGTAGTCTTAGGCTTGGTATTATCATTTAGAATTTGGACCACATGTGGAGTATCAGCTAGAGTATTGGTTAGTAGAGGCATAAAAACCTTAGAAGGAAAATTTACTACTTGAATGAGTCTATTCTAAACTCTAATGGAAAGTTCATATGCTTTAGGAAGAGTGAATCCACCCATGGATTGAAGCATGATATAAATATTAGTACCAATAACTCTCAAGAATGTGGGGAACACAAAGTTACCAGGTGGTCTCATGGGAGGAGGCAATCTATACCAAGTATTTTATAACCTCTTATTTAATTCATGGATTTTTTCTTTGGGAGATATTTTGATCACATTGACCTGATGTATGAGAGAGGTATGGTCACTTTCATCTTCAAACTTTGAGGTCAACAACACTTCAAAGTCATCCCATGATGTGATGCACCCACCAGGAAAATTTCTATACCAATCAAGTGTTTTCCTTATAAGGGACATGGCAAGGAGTCTAATGGAAATATTCTCTTCAATGATATTATGGAAACTACAAAAATTGGAGATATCCTTGATGTGTTCATTAGGTGTATCATGACTTTCACCATTGAATATAGGCACAATCTTTTTAGTATTAAGAGGAATGTCATCATAGGACTGACAATGAATTAGTTTTTTACTATTAAAAATAGGAAAGACATGTTGCTTATCCAATTTTTATTGAATATATTCAATTTATTTAATATTTTCACTTTCCTATCTAATAAAATCTTCTTTCTCTTCAAAATTCAGATTAGGATGAGGGTATTGAACTTCAAGAGGATGTTTAGGGTAAATAGGTGGAATGATAGGATTTAACACTCTACTAGATGATGACCTAGTAAGGACCATGAAGTATGAGAAATTATAAGAAAAAAAATGGAATTGAAACATATTTTACCTTGAATGGAGTCACCAAATGCTAAATATCACACTAATTTTAAGTTGATGTTGTTAAGACCAACATTCAACTTGACAAGTTTTGTTGAAGATAATGTGTCACACTAGTCTAATGACATAAATATTATCACTAAATATTTCACCCAAGAAAAGGGTGTTCAAGATTCATCCATATTGAAGTAACATGGTAATACTTATAGGTATCTAGGTCTACCTATAGGTAGAAGTAGACCTCTAGGTTTAAGGGCTAGCTCCCTGAATATACCTTAAAATGCTTATCACCTACATAAATAGTTACTTGTGGGAAAAGAGATAGAAGTCTGAATGAAATCAAACTAATCTAAGGGGGTGATATACTAGAAGGATTTACACAATACCATCATACTTCTTTCACTAATAAACAAAGCATACAAACTAGTTTACCAGTCCTAAACAGGTTCTAACATAAGTGTTTCAACATAGAGGTGATATGCATGAGGCAACACAAGGTAAGTAAACTAGATTACACATTATAAATAAAATTTGACAGTTGAAATTAACTTATTACACTAAATACACTTATATGACATGTCAGAATAAGAATTCTATCATAAACTGTTGGCCAATTTTTTTACCCTTATTTTTTGAAATTTCCTTTGGCTAAGTTCAACATCTCTTGTTTATTTTCAATCCAATTGTGAAGGATTCATGAAGAACCCAGTTGTTTTATCTTCTTCAAAAGTTTTGTTTTAGCCTTTTTCAATTGTTTTTTCACCCCTTTTTCCTAAGAATTATCTCATTTGGAAGGTTTCCCTAGTTTTAGGTGTTTTGTCCAAGCCTAGGAATTCTTTCAAACTTTTTATCTTGGACAAAAATTACAAAAGAATTATCTCTTTGGATCTTCCCAAAGGAATCCTTTGTCTCAAATTTTTTGTCTCAAAATTTTTTTTAGAAGGTATTTGGCCTATCTTTTCTTGAAAGATTACCCTCAGAATTTTTACAAAGGGTTCTTTCTCTCTCCAAAGTGCCCTTCAATTTTTTTTTGAAGGATCACTTTTCTCTCCAAGTGCCCTTCATAATTTTTTTGAAGGGTCACTTCTCTCCCAAATTTCCCTTCAATTTTTTTTTTAAGGGTCACTTTCCAGATCCTAAAGACTTAAATTTGGTAGAACCCAAAGTCATCAAGTTTGAAAACCCTGAAGACTTGGAGCTCAAAAAGTCTAAAGTCTTCAAGGTGAGAAAGTTTAAAGTTGAAAATTTTAGAAAACCTAAATGGGTCTATATAGTGCAAATTATGATTATCCAAAGAATTTAATTATAAACCTTATAATTAAAGTATCCAAGAAATCCTCAAAAGGTCTTGATAGTGAAAATCAAGTTTTTAAGATAACTTATCAAGATTGATCCAATAGTTGATCTGTGATAGGTAGATAGATGGTATAAATCAGTGATCTAGGTCATTCTAAATCACCAATGGAAAAAATAATCAATGAGCACAAAAATTCCCAACAATTCCTCTCCAAGGAAAAATAGAATGAAAGTGAATTTTTTTCATGCCATTGCACATATTGATAAGCCAAGAAGAAGCAGTTGGGCATCAAAATAGATTTTTAATAGGTGAATCCTTCGATAGCAACCATTTTAATGCTATTTCAAAATACCTCAATTTGGTTGAGCAGTCATTGGAGAAGAACCTTCAAGAGGGAAATCTAAGGGCATTTAAGAGGTTGTCATAGATCAATCATAGTTCCCTAATGAGCATCATTAGTAAAGCTAGTTGAAACTAAAGATGGAGACTCCAATAGAATTGATTCCTCTCCTTGGTAGCAAAATATTTCCTATCTCTCTCTCTCTCTCTCTCTCTCTCTCTCTCCTTATTCATTTATATATATATATATATATATATATATATATATATATATATATATATATATATATATATATATATATATATATATATATCCCCTTGGCTAGAGAAAAAGAGACCACATAGTGTATGTCAAAACCCTACTAGAGTGATGTTATGCCTTTAAGCATTTAGCATAAATCTATTTCCTTTAATCTTTTTTTTGGTTTTTGTTCTAAGTGTGTAAGAGATGTATAGTGGTAGCATGTGATGATTTTCCATCCTTCTACCCAATTTATCCTTCATACCTAAATAATATTTCTTAGTCTAACTAGTCACATAGTGTGTATCCTAGTGTATTGAATTTTTGCATGTGTATTACTATCTTGAATGTGTAAATTTTGCCTTTCAGCTCATTTACTTTGTGTCATTTTCTACACATCTCACCTCTATGTTGAAATATTGTTGTTATAATCTTTAGAGTTTGGGAATGGTTTGTGTTTTTATTTTATTATACACTAGAATCTGACATTCATGTGGAAAATAGTTTTGGTGTGTCACCACTCTTAGAAAAGGATTTTCTTTTCTATAAATTTCTAACTCTTTTCCCTTTAAACAAGCTAGTTTAGTAGAGATTTTCTTATAGATACATATACAAGGAGCTATCCCTTTCAATTTAGAGATCCATTTCCTCCATAGGCATACCCATAGGCTTGGAAATGTTCCAACATTACCCAAATCTAGGATAAGATTGAAGACTCTATTCTAGGTTACAATATTTGGAGACAATAGTTTTGGCATGCCCAGTGGGACCCTAGTTCCTAGTTATTTACATGTCAAGATGAATGATGGTCTTGACAAACCCAAGTTTGTACTCTTAATACAACATTTAGAAACTCTAAAAGGGTAATAATCCCTGGTTGTAGATCAAGTTTCACATAATTCACCTTATGGTCCTCACTAGGTCATCTAGGATTCTTGACCAAACCCCTTTAGCTACAATTCTTCCTAAAGAGAAATGCCCTAAACCTTTCTTTCCACTTAGAGATCCTGGGAAAGGAGGTTTTAGAGAAGAAAAGGAAGAAGTGGAAGAAGTTAAAGAGATAAGAGATCAAGAGGAAAGAAGAGAAATAGATAGACATCAACCTTTCCTTGCCTTTAACACCTAAAATCTAATCAACCTTCCTACATATGACCCTATTACTTCTAATGCTACCAAGAGTCTCCCTAGTTTTAATGGTGAAGGTCCTATTACACCATCTGAGCATATTAGAAACATTTCAAACTTTTATAATTTCCATAATGTCTTTTGATCCAATATAGCCATTAAATTGTTGGCTATGTCTTTAAAAGGCAAGGCACTTGACTGGTATATAATGTTGGAAGGTGGTTGCATTACAAGATAGGATGGATTTGGGGAATTACTGGTAATTAGATTTGAAAACAAAAGTGACCATAATTTATTGATCCATCATTTGAATATAATAAATAGAGGTCCCAATGAATCCATGGGGGATTTCAATGAAAGGTATTAGAGGACATGGCATAGGCTACCACCTATCATGAGACCTCCTCCAAGCTTTATGTTCCCCATGTATCTCAAAGGTATTGGTATTGATGTGACTATTATGTTATAGTCAATGGGAGGTTTCACTCTGCTAGGTGCATATGAGCTAGCCATTGAATATAAAAATAGCTTAATATAGGTTAGAAATCTCCCTCTCATAGTTTCCATGGCTTTGATATCTCACAATTCCATTAAAGCTCCAAATGTAGCACAATTTCCTAATGCCAATATGAAGCCAGGACCCTTTCCTAATAAGGTGGATGATGTTGTGGACAAAGATGGGTTATTTTAACAATTACGAGCTCAGCTCAAACAAGCTCAATTCTAGACGAGTGCTCTAGCTAATCATCAATATTATCCTAAATAAGGATATAGAGCTCCACCCTAATATAACTACCAAGGAAGAGGATAGAATTATAAAGGTTACACTAGGCAGCCCAATGCTTATAATCCTAATTCTACTCCTCCCATGAAGGATGTTATTCTAGTACATGTTAATCTAGTCCAAGGAGAGAATTATTTGGACCAATAGGGACAAACTCAAGATCAATGTATGCATGATGATGGAGAAGGAAACCAAGCTTTGGTAGCACAAGAGGAAACTAATCCTTATTTAAATTTATAATAAGTAGACCTTATGCAAAGGGATAACCATGGAGAAGGCAATGGCCAAAGTGTAAGCATGATGAAATTCCAAGCAAGAGATGATTATGTGTTAAATCAAATCATGCCAGTTACAACTAATATAAGATCTAAGAAGAGAGAATTGGGATAATATCAAGGATTTAATTTAACTCCAAGTAATGCCTATTTAAGGCCACAAAGTGTGAATCCTAATGTTGTACGTACTATAAATTATACTCTTCAATAAAATTAGAGTGTAGGTAAGATTATCAAACCTATAACATAATAGGTTCAAACTCCTTCTCTACCTTCAAAGGTCCAAGAAAATGTGAATGATCCCTCTCTAAACATTATTTAATCTTTGGATAATGTTAAGATAAGCATATCTATTTGGGAAGTCTTGCATATGGTTGGTTAGAAGGAGCTATTGCAAGAACAACTTGAAAACATTCATGTAGCCCCTCAAACTTCAAAGCACAATGGTTTATTCCTTACCAATAATCCAATCCATATATTATATCCCTCCACCAAGTTTGAAAATCCTCCACCCTTCTATCTCACCCTCATTATGGGAGACAATTTGGTCCATAATTACATTGTGGATATTGGAGCTAGTACCACTGTTATGCCTAAAGTGGTGGCTGATAAGCTAGGATTAAAATATGAGCCACATAAGAAGGGTGTATTTCAGCTTGATGGGAATCTAGCTAAGATAGTGGGACTATTCAAAGGTCTAAAGGTCTTCCTACATGATTGCCCAAGTTTTCTAATTTTTCAAGATGTTATGGTGGTAGACCTTCCAACCCATTTTGCTATCTACCTATGAAGGGACTTCATGGCTAAGATAGGAGGGTGAATTTTTTTTATTGATATTTTCTAGATTTTAAAATAAGATAGGGAAATAAGGTGACTATAATTACTCAACCCTTAGCAAGGTTTCATATTGAGCCATACATAGAGACAAACTCAAATCAAAATTGTCTAATTAGCAAAGAATCTGAAAGTGTTATAGATGGTGAAGCATATTTCCCCATTGAAGGTATTTTTGATCTCTTCCTTGATAAATATAGCACTGATACACATGGACTTGATCCATAAAACTTCATATAAAATACTAATTTGAGAGTTTATTATATGCATGAAAAGGATGCTCCAACCCCTTCACTCATTAATGAAGATCATGAGCTTGAAGGGATGTGGGAAATGTTTTTTGATGGTTCAAGGAGAAAAGTGACTGTAATATTTGACATCAAGATTGTTTCTACATCAAATAACTAATACTAATCCTCCTATATATTCCACTTTAGCTACACCTACAATGTGGCAAAATATGAAGGCCTAGTTTATGGCCTCCAATGGGCAAAGAGGAGAGGGATAAAAAATTTAAAGGTCTATGGGGATAGCGAGTTGGTAGTTCATCAAGTAAGAAATTTATATATATCCAAGAAATTAAAATAATTTACTTAAGTCCTACAAGCATAGGGTATGGTATTTAATTGAAGACTTTGACACCTTCAACATATAACCCATACCAAGGGATTGAAATAAACATGTTAATAGGTTGGCAGTCATAAGGGAATAGTTCAATGAAATTGATGATGTGGGAAAGGCAAAATATTAGTATCACATTAAAGTAATTTTGAGGCCTTATATCTTAGATAATGAAGTTTCAAGGTAGGTTTTTAAAAGTAATTAACACATTTCACACTTCTTACAAAATGAGGTAGGTTTTTCCTTAAGGAACCAAAAGAGATTGCATGATCATTATGAAAAAAAAATTATATAGTTGAAGACAAAAAAGATACCAAATGGGATAATAAACTTATAGAGTGTCTTCAATGAATATGATAAAAATAAGGAAAGAGTGAGCATGTCCACAAAATAAGAGAATTATGAGAGAGTCATGATTTACAAGGACAAGTTCTTGAAGATTGGTAACCTTTGTTCTTTATCTAAAAGGTAGGCCTTTATTAAAATATGTAGAGAGTTATATGATGTATTTTCTTAGGAATACAAATATTTTAAAGGGTTTGATCCAAGTCTAGCTCATCACACCATTAAGCTAGAACTAGGAGCTAAACGGGTTAGGCAAAAGAAATGGCCTATCAATCCCAATATAGAAGAACTAATGAAGGAGCTAACAAAGATAATTGATTCTAGGATTATCTTCCATATCAAGAACTCAACATGGGTGGATAATATTATACCTATCCAAAAAAATAATGGACAAATTAGGATTTATGTGGATTTTCAAGATCTTAATAGAGTGTCTCTTAAGGATCATTATCCACTACATTCCATGGAGAAAATTCTACAAGCTGTTTTATGATCTCAATGCTTCTCACTTCTTGATGGTTATTTAGGATATAATTAGATATTGGGAAATGAAGAAGATCAATTCAAGATAGCCTTCACTATGAAATGGAGGACCTTTTCCTATAACAAGATGCCTTTTGGTTTATCAAATACTAGAGCCATGTTTCAAAGGGAAATGGACATGGATTTTAAAGGTTTGGTTAATAAGTTTGTAATGGTGTATCTTGATGATATAACCATTTTTTTAAATGATTCTACTGATCACATGAAACATCTAAGGTAATTTTCTGAGAAATTTAGTGAGTATGGAATATCCCTTAATCCAAATAGTGCATCTTTGTTATCCATGAAGGTTAGATTTTGGGTCGTATTATTTCAAAATAAGGCTTGTCTATTGACCTTGAGTGGATTGGGGATATTATAGGCTTGTCCTTACCTCAACACAATAAAGGGATGCAAAGCTTCTTAGGAAAAATAAAGTTTGTAAGGAGATTTATTATAGGCTTTTGCAATTATGGTAAAGACTATCACAACCATGCTCAAGAAGAACCAAGATTTTTCTTGGATAAAATAAGGTAAGAGAATTTTTGAGGTAATTAAGAAAGTAATTATAAAATATACTACTCTCTTAAATCCAAAATTTTCCAAGGATTTGACACTTTATACATTTTCTAACCTTGATACAATATTAGCTATGTTTATGCCAAATAATGATGAAGAGGTTGAGCAACCAATTGCATTATTCAACCAAAGATTCGAGGATTATGAGGTCAGGTATTATTTTTTTGATAAGTAGGTTATAAAAATTATTAGAGGATTTAATAAATTTAGACACATGGTTTCCAAAAACAAAATATATGTCATGGTTTCTCATCCTATCACTAAGGAGTTTCTCCTAAGCAAATACCTCAATGAAAAGAGAGCTAGATGGATTACAAATGTGATGGAGTATGACATGGACATTAAAGTGATGATATTGGTAAGAGGAAGAAGATTGTTTGAAAATTTGGATTCAGATCTTCAAGAGCCAAAATAGGAAGCCTTGGTCAAACAAGTTCAACCCCAACCAGTTGATCAATGCAAGCTCAAAGTTGGACATAAAACATCATTAGTTTTCTTCAAAATGGTGAGTGTCCAAATAAATTAAACAAGTCTCAAAGGAGATATTTTAGACTATAGATCATTCCGTATTGTCTTTTGGATGGTGTTATTTTTAGAAAAGATGTGAAAAGTGTGTTGTTAGGATGTGTTAACAATGATCAACTTGATATGATGCTTGAGAAGTTTCATAATAATGCAGATGGAGGTGATTTCTCTCCTAAGATGATAGTTGTAAAGATAATGAGGGTTGGTTACTATTGGCATAATATTTTTAAGTACTATTACTAGTGTCTTACAAAGTGTCCTCAATGTGCCTTCTTTGTAGGTAAATAGAAACTTTCAGCCCTTCCATTAAAACCTATCAAAGTGGACCAACCTTTCATGTAATGGGGTCTTAATTTAATTAGCATGATCAAACCTCCATAAAGTGCTAGACACAAATGGATATTGACTATCACTGACTACTTTACAAGGTAGGTAGAGGCTATTTCATTGAAGGAGGTAAGTGAAAATACTATCTTGAAGTTCTATGACAACATTGTGATAAGGTTTGGAGTTCCATGTGCCATTATTTTTGATAATGCATTTGATTTTAGAAGTGTTAAAACTTCTAATTAGGAAACAAGGAATGGAGTTCACTTGAGTACCTCATATAATTATTACCCTCAAGGTAATGGATTGGTTGAGTATACCAAAAAGAACCTCATCAAAATAATCAAGAGAACATTGGAGAATAATCAAAGAGCCTGGCACAACAAGCTAAAGATAGCTTTATGGGTAGATATAATTACTCCTAAGAATAAATTGGTAACTCTCCCTTTGTACTTGTTTATGGGAGAGAAGCTAGGTTATCCATATCTAAAGAAGTCCCTACCTTGGAACTTGCACAATAATTGGAATTACTTGAAAACACTCCAATGGAAGTCAGATTGACATAAATAATACAACTATAGGAGGCAAGAGATGATGCACACAAGGCTATGGAACACCATCAAGTTCTCATGAATATATCATTTAACAAAAGGACAAGTGCAAGAGTGTTTAAAGAGGATGATTTAGTTATGAAGTGGGATGAAGATAGAGCAAAACTAGGCATGCATACAAAGTTTAACACTTTATGGACTGGCCCTTACATCATCATAATGTGCAATCAAAGGAACTCCTTTTAGCTATCCAAAGTGAATGGAGAAGAGTTTTCTATCCCTATGAATGGGTTACACTTGAAATCCTCATATTAGCCCTTGTTCATCCTTTTGTAAATACTAATTTAAGTTGTGTGTGTTTCCTTTCATTTGTTGTTGTGTTCCCTAAGTGATTTGTAGCATAGGTGTGTTTTCATTCCTTTTGTTTGAGGTGTGCCTCTACCTTATGTGTCTAATCGACCCAACTAGTATTTTTGAGCCAAATCTTATCCAATTCTCTTTGGAGTGCCTATATGCATGAACCCATGCCCAATGGAAGGATTTAGGTGACTGGTCTTTGGCATAGCAGGCATGCCTCCCTTGGGAATCACCAAAGATGTTAGCAAAATTTTTTACCCTTATTTTTTAAATTTCCTTTGGCTAATTTTAGCATCTCTTGTCTATTTTCAATCCAATTGTGAAGGAATCATGAATAAACTAGTTATTTTCTCTTCAAAAGTTTTGTTTTAGCCTTGTTTGATTTTTTTACCCCTTTTGCATAAGTGTTATCTCATTTGGAAGGTTTATTTTGTTTCAGGTTTTTTGTCTAAGCCTAATAATTCTTTCAAACTTTTTGTCTTAGAAAAAAGTCTAAAATAATTATCTCTTTTCCTTTTCTTGAAGGAAACTTTTATCTCAAACTTTTTGTCTCAGACAAAAAGTTTGAAGGTATTTGGCCTATCTTTTCCTAAAAGATTACCCTTAAGAATTTTTTAAAAGGGTTATTTCTCTCTCCAAAGTGCCCTTTAAATTTTTTTAAAGGGTCACTTTTCTCTCCAAGTGCCCTTTAAATTTTTTCTGAAGGGTCACTTTTCTCTGCAAGTGCCCTTCATAATTTTTATGAAGGGTTACTTTTCTCTCCAAGTGCCCTTCAAATTTTTTTTGAAGGGTCACTTTTCTCTCCAAGTTCCCTTCATAATTTTTATGAAGGGTCACTTTTATATCCAAATACCCTTTGGATTTTTTTGAAGGGTCACTTTTCAAAGCGTGAAGACTTAAAGTTGTAAGAACTTGAAGTTGTCAAGTTTGAAAACATCAAAGACTTAGAGCTCAAAAAGTTTGAAGTCTTCAAGCCAATAAAGTATGAAGTTGAAGAAGTTAGAAAACTTGAATGGGTCTACATAGTGTAAATCAAGATTATCCAAATAATTTAAATATAAAATTTATAATTCAAGTAGCCAAGAAATCCTGAAAAGGTCTTAACAATGAAATTTGAGTTTTTAATACTACTTAACTTATAAAGCTTGATCTAATAGTTGATTCGTGATAGGTAGATCGATGGTTTAAATCAATGATCTAGGTCATTATAGATGTCCAATGGAAATTTAAATAAATGATCACATATATTTCCATCAATGCTTCTCCAAGGAAAAATAGAATGAAAGTCACTCTTTTCCACACCATTGAACATATCAACAAACCAAGGAGAAGTGGTTGGTCACCGAAACAAATTTATAATAGGTGGATCTTTTGACAATAAAAATTTTAATGACATATCTAGATATCTTGATTCAGTTGAGTAGATGTTGGAGAAGCATATTCAAGAGGGAAAGCCTAGGGGATTTAAGAGGTTGGCATGGATAAATTAGAGTGCCCTAATGACCATCATTGGCAAAGTTAGTTGTAGCTAAAGATGGATACTTCCAACATAATTGATTATTTTCCTTGGTGCCAAAATATTTCATCTCTCTCCCTCTTTCTTGATATATATACAACCCCTTAGCTAGAGAAAAAGAGACCATGTATTGTATGGTGAAGGCATGTTAGACTGATTCAAGTTTTACCTTTAAGCATTTAGCATAAATCTATTTCCTTCAATATTTTTATGGGATTTTAGTTTAAGTGTGTAAGAGATGTATAGTGGTAACATGTGATGATTTTATATCCTTCTTCCCACTTTATCCTTCATACCTAAAAAAGCATTATTAATCTAACTAGTCACATAATGTGTATCTAAGTGTATTGAATTTTTGCATGTGTATTACTATCTTAAATGTGTAAAGTTTTCATTTTATCTCATTTACCTTGTGTCATTTTTTACACATCTCACCTTTATGTTGAAATATTGTTATTAGAATATTTAGATTTTGGGAATGGTTTGTCATTTTTCTATATTATGCACTAAAATCTGACATTCATGTGGAAAATAGTTTTGGTGTATCACCACTCTTATAATAGGATTACCTTTTCTATAAATTTCTAACTCTTTTCCCTTTAAACAAGTTGGTTTAGTAGAGATTGTCTTGTAGAGACATATATAGGGAGATAGCCCTTTCAATCTAGAGGTCCATTTCCTCCATAAGCATACCCACAAGCCTTGAAATGTTCCAACATTACCTAGATCTAGGAGAAGACTGAACACTTCCTTCTAGGGTGAAATATTTGGAGACAACATAAACATGAGAGGATAATGAGAATCAAGGACATAATATTATCACTTAGCATCAACACATGCCACTTTACACACTTATAAAAATGTTCATGAACTCAAAACTAGATTTGCATTAATTTTTCAAAGGTAAAATATAATGTCAATCCATTAGGGATTCACTATACATGGTGTGGTATTTTCTACAAGAGCCAAAATGGCTATTATTTATAGAATTAGAGAGAGAGAGAGAGAGGAGAAGAAAATGAAGCATAAGAGTCACTAAAACATGTTTCATGCTGAGAAAAGGAGTTACACATATAAGATAGAGGAATATTAAATATACTATGCAAGGTATACTTGAGAAAATGTCCCCCAGAACATTAAACTCTTGAGATTTGGTGTAGAACTCCTTAATTACTTGCTCAGAAAACTACCTTCATCATTTGGCCTTCTTGGAACAACCCAAAATAGACTAGGGATAGATGTGATTATTTCACTAAGAGGGAGGATTTTTAGATATGATCAAACATGCATTGGTTGTATACCTAATCATAATTATTCTTTTTGACATGAGTTATCAGTACCTGTAGTCTAAATAAATCCTTTTTCACTCATCCTTCACACTTGGAACCAAATTTGGTATTTATTTTTCCAATATAATCCATATAAAGGAGTTTATGACACCTGTTAGGACCCTTCAAGACCTTAGATTCCTTAGGTATACCTTAAAATTACTCCCATAAGGAACTTTCACCTTTTCACTTGCTTGTTCATTATGCCAATTTTGATTGGTTAAGATGAAGGCACTTACAGAGGCACTTGTGAGATTAACTAAAGCATGAAATAAACATGATGGGCTATTGAAGGTCCTAATATCTCTTCCAAAGTGTATTTAATACTTTAAAACTCTTACATACCTACATAATAATAAAAATAATCAATAAAATACATTTTACACTTTGTTTGTATAGGTAGGGTACAACTCAAGTTGACAGGGAGGAGCCTTGGTGATTCATCTACAACCTCCAATCATCTTTCAAGCCATATTATTTCATCTAGATTCCACTTCTTATTCATTTTCCTAATCAGGTAATTATAAAGGGTTTTAGAGGGTTTAGATTAATTTTTCCCTCTAAATATTTCTCATATAGGTCTGACATTAGATTTGTAAACAAATTCCACAAAAACAATGTTCAAGGCCTCCATCAAGGACTACCATGAAAATATTCCAAATAGATATGACCTATCAAAGTAGTGTTCTCAAGTTTTGATCTCCATTTGGTGTAGGTTTGAGCTAGTTTGAGATTAAAAAATGACCTCTTTATGGTTTTATCAACATTAAAATAGCTTAAACACTCCTTATAACTCCCCACAAACATGTTCTAATGGATTTGAATCTTCCTCTAATGCTAGGAGTGGTAGCAAACGCCTTGAGGGTTTTAGACTTAAACTAGATCAAGTAGGTCTACTTACATCGTTATAGTTTTGAACCACCCTATTGGGATTATTACATATATGAGGGTTACCCTATGTTTATTCATGTATGGTATAACTATTATAATCATCATCTGAGGTGTTAATCAATCTTCAACTCACCCCCACCTTCTTTTCTAAAAAAAAAACAAGTTTACACCCTTGGGGAGTAGGTTTGCTTACATCCTTATAGTTTTGAACCACCCTATTGGGATTATTACATCTATGAGGGTTACCCTATGTTTTTTTAATTTATGGTGAAACTATTATCATCATCATTTGAGGCCTTAATCAATCTTCAACACACCCCCACCTTCTTTTCTCAAAAACTACAAGTTTACACCCTTAGGGAGTGCCCTCTATCTAAGGTGAAATAAAGGGAACTTACCCTTATATCAAAATCCAAAGGGTGATAAAAAGGTTATATAAAAGTAATAGGGACTATATATGTTTAATTTTAGGGTTTGATGATACTCTCAACACCCTCAAACACTATAAAATGCAAGATAAACTTCTTGAGAATGTTGACTGTGTACAGGATGCATAAGAATAGACTATATGTTGTATGATATAAACATATCCTTCTCATATTTACATGTGGTATGACTATCTTAAGATGGTAATTTTCTCTATTTAAATGATCCAAACATTTTTTCATTCCAATTTTTTGCCCAAACCCTTCATTGCACACTATTTGTTGACTAGTCTAGACTGCAAGTCATATGGCTGTGACTGTGTTCTTCCTACCTATAGGTGATACCTACATGTTTGGAGCTTGGATAATTGTGACAAGATATAATTTAATTCCAAAAATTAATTTGTAAATTCATATACACTATTATCATCATTTTCATTCTATGCCAACATCAAAAACACCATCTTCTAGCTCACTGTTATTTGTAGTCAAATATAGTTGACTAATTTGGAAAAATTAGGGGTCATATAGGTGGATATTAACCTTTAAATATATGATTGATAAATTTTAGTCTTTTGAATCATTTTTAATAAACCTAAATTAACAATTATTTGATTTTAGGTTTCCATATCCTAAAACTCACTTCATGATTTGGTGAGTCACCTATAGTTAGGTTGTAGGTGACTTTTTTGAGGAAGCATGCACCATAGGTGATGATGGAGGTCAGTACCTTGATATAAAATCTCATTTTATACTCTTTGAACCAAAAATTTTCTCCCTAAACTCAAAAATACTACCTAACATAAGCATATGCCTCTATATTTCAACTTTGAATTGTGAAGGTTACTTAGACGTTCAAATCCTATAGACATTACTAAAAAAGTTGTGGTGAACAAAAACATGACTTGGAGTCCTTAAAACAACATGTTCCTCTTTCCATAGATCCATTTTATTATCCAAGGATATTACCATATGATAGGGATAAAATATTTAATAATAAAAACTTGTTTACACTCTATTCTACATCATTACATAATGGCATCAAACATGCCTAAGGATCTATTTTGGAGCTTTTAGGGAACTTGTCCTTAAAACATAGTTTTTTCACTTGAGGTGACTTCTCAAGTTTTATTTATAGTTAAATATCCAAAATATGGTTAAAAAAGTGCATTAAATATCCAAAAAACTTAAGGAGTTTATAGAAACATGTTCACACACCTTTGAACAACACTTTCAAATCTCTATGGGGCTGCCTGTAGTTGTGCATTCAGTTACAGACTAGGTAGTAAGTAGGAACATGAATAATGTGTAGGATGAATGGGAATTCAAATTTTTTTATAATATTTAAAAAAATAAAATGGATCCTTATAACCTTTAATGGATTCACATGATCTATGTTCCTTATCTCAACATAACTATCATTCTTTAATTATGTATAAGTGCACATCAATGGACTAACTTTGTATGTGTATTACATTGATTATCATAGTCCTTATTGTATCAATTAGAAGGGAATAGTTTGGTTGATAATGTTTTAAGGATATATAAAAAACCTATTGGACTCTTTATCACACCTCCATAAACATTATAAATACCTTCATACACCATGACTAAAATTGAAAACAAGCAGAAGGCTAACTATGTACTACATATAACTATGTTCTTGATCATTTCATGATCTTGAGAAACTAAGTTTTGAATGAAGGTATTTTTAATGAAATTTGAAACATTAATTAAATCATATAATATCCATATGAAACCATTACAAAGAAATAAACCTTCTATAAGTGTTAAAAATTGACTGCAACCTCATTAGCAACAACTTACAACCTAAACTATTTGACCCATAAAATCACTTAAAATAATGAAACAAAACATTTGTAAAATTATATAATTAATTTAACATACTTTATAATCCATTTCATCAGTTGGATTGAATGGACTAGCTCAAACAAGAGCAAAACTTATAGGGTGTGGGGATTGACTAGCAAAATAAGATAGTCAAATTGTTAAGAATGGGTCATAAAATGTAGGAAGTCAATCCTTCAACTCCAGAAATGAATTTTAATAATAAAATTTTTAATATACACCACCAAGATAATTTTACTTGGAAGTCTTCCTATTAGCTGCACTAAGAAGAAACTTGTTAACTAGTTCTACTTGCCTAGTGGAGTAATGGAGAGATAGAATGGTGTTATCCATTTTGGCCACTTAAAAAGAATTCAAAACGTGTAAATAAATATAGGGAAGCTAAATGGTCACTAAATAATATTTTTCCATGTGCCACTCTCTTTCATGGGTTGTACAACCTTTAAAACCCCCTCTTTTCACTTATTTTCATGATTTTCTGTCAACACCTATAATTTTATTTTAGTAACGACATTCCTAACAAGGAATATGATAGTGACTAACATGATTTATGTTTATAAGGAGTTTATAACACTAATATACCTAATAAAATTATACCACCTTCATTTATGACCCAAATATGACCCCTTAAAAGACATAAAATGACTTATGACTAATATAGACTATGACTAAGGCTAGAATCACATTAAATCACATAAAATTAAACATGACACATCCTATTGCATTATTTTATAACCCTAAAGTTTTGGATTATAGGGGGTTGACTCATTTTGATTTGTGGTCAAAATGGTCAACAAGCCTATTTTAGCCATTAGTCTCTATTTAATTCATAAAGTGTTATTTAAAGATAAGTTGAGAGTGTTTAGATGAATATTGGTGAATCACCATCCTTATAATATATTTCATTTCATGTTTTCACTATATATATTTTCACCCCAACATCAATAGGTCTTAAAAAGTGAGCTTAAGTTGATGTACCATGGGAGCTAACCCCATAAACTAGAGGTTTGGTCTTCCTATATGTAATCCTTAACCTTTAGACCAATCCCATGTTACCCCAATCTTGAATAGAATTGAACTATATTTTTAAAAGGGTTCATATTGGAGTGTTAAAACTAACCAACAAGCTTTTTACTGGAAACAAGCTATGCAAAAAAAAAATTTAGAAGAAGCTTCACCAAATCCACCAAATTGATCAATCAAGGAGTCAAAGCCATTGGCACTAAAAAATATGATAGATCTAATCATCCAAACACATTGACATAGACTTAGAGCACTAAATCTGGGTACAAACATGTTGGGTACATATATGTGATTTAGATTATTAAAATTGGGAAGGTTATTAAAATATTATTATGGACCATTTTTGAAGTGGAAAAACTATGGTAAAGTATTTATTATCTTTCTTTCCACATTAGTTTCTCGATTTGATTGGCATCACCCCTCGAGGGAGTGGGATTATCATGTTAGGCTCTCTATGATTATTAATGGTTTTCCTTACTAACACGTGAACTAAAATTCTTTGTAATCATGCTTTATAGTATGAAACATGCAAAAAAAATTAATATTATGAGTTCTCTTTTATATGTGAATATTAAAGACATAGACATGTAGCTTCACTCTGCTAAGTTATAAGGGCTTATATTTTGGGTATTTGAGTTACTATATATTATAAATTGACTCTGTGTGTGTGTGTACAATTATATGTAAATTAATATTTATATATTAGTATGTGTACATATATATAAATACATATGAGGATTTTTACAAACATGTATGCTATCAAATATAACAATGAAACCTAAGTGTATAGAATTGACAATGATTAGTTCCTTAGAAACTATCCTTATTTATATGCATATATATATATATATATATATATATATATATATATATATATATATATATATATATATATATATATATATATATATATATATATATATATATATATGGATATGCACATAATAATTAATACATGCTTCTATGTGTACAAATACATAGTCAAATAATCATTATGATTTTGTTTGAACATATATTTGATTTTATCAAGATGGTTTTTATAGATGTAAGTGAAAATGGGAATTCTCAATTAGAGATATAAGTGAATGTATTTTCATTTGAAATGGGTAATTTTTTTATTGATTTGGTGTTTAATATAAAAGTCTTTGAATGAATTAAAATATGATATTTTAATGTAATGAGGAAATGAATAAATATCTATAGGAATGAAAAAGTTTTCAATAAATTACAAGATAAGGTTACATACACTATTTGTGCTTTATGAGTTAGCTAAAGACTGATTTTGGTTTATTGTTGGCTGAGTTTTATACCACCATATACATACATACATACATACATACATACATACATATATATATATACACACACACACACACACACACATATATATACATATACATATATATATATATATATATATACATATATATATATATATGTATATATATAGATGTATATATATATGTATATATATATGTATATATATATATATATACATTTATGTGTGTGTATATATATATATATGTATATATATACATATATATATATATATATACACATATATGTATATATACACATACACACACACACACACACACACACACACACACACACACACACACACACACACACACACATGAATTGTGTTTTAGATAAAATAGATATATATTATGAAATAATTATAGTAGTCTTGTATGGTTTTTATATACTCTCTCTCTCTCACACACACACACTTACTTACTTACTTACTTACACACTTATATATATGATTGGTTTGCATACATCCAATTTGAATAACCTATACATAATAATATTATGGTTGAGTGAATGGAAATAATGATATTTTTGAATTATGATTACTTTTACCTTATATTATTGTTTGGATGGGATGTATGTTACAATATGTACTTATTCTTATTAGAATATATATAATATACATGTATCATAGACAGTAGGCGATAAATATATGAGGGTTCTGTCATGTAACTCATATACCTACCTTTTGATATCACTTGTTTGTTTATGATTAATTAGTAGAGAGTGTATGTGAGTATAAATGACTTGGATCCATGTGAGATCTAATTTTTATATTGAAAAATTTGGCCAAAGTAATGTTATATCTGAGAAATTATCATTCCACTATACTTTCTAGTTTACATGTGTATGCTAATGTCATATTAGATATAAGATTAGTTTTCATGGTTTATATGAATATTTCATGTATTAATGATTGTACACACATGGGTTCAGGTTGATTTATTGATATTTTCACTATTCTTATATGCCCCTCTATGAAGGGTAGGAACACTCCTAGTGGGGTGGTGTGTATGAGATTAATGGTCTATGGTTAAAGTTAAACCACTTATATGATTATCTCCCTTTGTTCATCTATTCAACCATTTGGGATCATAATCATGGATATATTTATGGATCATTGGGTATTTTTGAGGCTTATTTTTACTATTATGCATAATATATTATATATTTGACATTGTATTAAAATGTAATATGTAGTACATTATTGTTTGATGGATATTTAACACAATAGTGGTTATGAGATTTTTAATTAATTCTAAATATTGTAACAACAATGGTTTTGTGCTTATTTATAGATATAATGTGAATTATATCAGTGATTTTATGTACTTGAATATTTTCACTATTCATTTTATAAGAATTTTTTATCTTTTAATCTATTATAGGTTATCTGAATACTAAATGGATAATTTTATTAACTAGTGGGTTGATACATTTCTCAATTTAATGTTTAAGATGTATTTATTATCCAAATGGTGATTTTACATATAGTTATGGATGAATTTTGTAAGTAAACCATTTGGACTTAAAAAATTTGGTATAACTTTCTTATATCCTAGTGGGGTTTTGACATTGTGATTTCAAAATGGAGATTTAATGCTCAGACCTAATGAGTCTACTAACATAAATATATTCTCCTAATTTTTAGTGAGAAGAATATCATGAGGTAAATCAAGTGGTAAGGGGACTTAAAATTCAAACCCTCAAGTTGATCCTAGTCAGCTAGCATCAAAACATAATTAGCTAGTAGAAAAATAATCTAAAAAACTCAATCGAATACTCCTTATCATGAATGATACTATAGATAGGATAAAAACTATATATTGAGAAGTTAATGGACCTAAATAGGAATATAAACAAGAGGTTCTAGAGAAACAACTTGGCAAACAAGAAGATCCTCAAGATTAGAGGCATGATGAAGGTGAGCTCATGTAGCTATAGATCTTGTGCATGGCATGAATAAATTGAACCCACCCAAGTTTGATGGTATGATTTGGGTGATGGATCCAAATTTTATGTCACTAAAATGGAAAAATATTTATAGATTCAAAATTATTCTAAGGTGAATAGGGTTTTTTATGGAACTTACCAATTGAATGGTGAAGTAACAACTTGGTGTGCTAATAAAAATATTAAGATGAATCATGATTCCACTACCACAATATGGGATCAATTTATGACTCTTTTTAGATCATGATGGCGACCCTATTTGTATTCTAATAAAAATTTAATAGAATTCTAGAATCAGAAGCAAGGAGATTTGTCAATAGATAAATACAAGGATAAATTCACAAAGATCTTGAAGTATGTTCCGTAATATTATAAAAATTAATGTTTCTATATCAATAAGTTCATTATGGGCTTAAAAAACCAAATTAGATGTGAAGTGGATGTGCATTGAACATTCACTATGGACCAAGCCTTTGATAAGGTAGTCAAGAAATAACTAAAGATAAAAAAAACTTGTTGGGATCAGGGAGAAATTCAAAAATAAGTTTTGAAGTTTAAAGAAACCCTTCAATAAAAAGAACTAGAAATAGAAAAACATTTTCAAGAACTAATTCAATACTAGAAAGCAAGATTTAGTAATGCTTTAGGGAATAGAAAAATAAGAGGTAGTTTCAAATAAATATTCAAGGGTGTTAATTAGGATGAGATAAAAGAAAAAATTGGTATGTGATTTACATTTGGAAGAGACCATCATGCAAAATATTGTCCTTGATGTAAGATAGATGGTATAAATAAGAATGTGTCCACCTCTACATCATAACAAGGAACTTTTCATTAACATAGTCATGTAATAATTAAAAATCATCAAGAATAATTTCAAGAATCTTTGATTTAAGTATTAGGTAGTTTTTATGGGTATCCTATTTATATTTTGATATATACATGAGCCATTGAATTTTTATATCTCTCCTAGAATGTTAAGTAAATTATCTATGAAAACTAGTTTTATGGCAAATGCTTGGTTAGTTTAGTATGGGAATGAATCTAAGGTAAAGGTTGATACATGTCTTGTTTAAGATAAAATAAAGTTTATATAATTAACTATGGTTATTTATGTTTATAAAAAATTACTAGGGTCATATGATTTGATCTTAGTAGTGAATTAGCTCACTAAACACAAAGCTAAAGTTGATTGATTTATTGATAAGGTTGAGTGTTTAGATGATTTAGTAAATCAAAAAAAATCCAAAGAGATAAGAGAGAGTTAAAAATAATGAAAATTTAAGACATTTAGTTGAAAAAGGATCAAAAAAATGGATGTTAAGAATTCTAGTCAAAATGGATAAAATTGGTGAAGCTAAATAACCCTTCCTAGAAGACTATCCTTTTCTACAATTTTTTTAGGATGTTTTTCTAGAGTAATGACCAGGTTTGCCTCCTAAAATGGAATTTTATTTCACCATTTATATCATTTTAAGATCATAAATATAGTTTAAATATCCCTATAGATTGACAATAATTGATTCAATCGAGTTAAAGGCCCAACTTTAAGAGATGTTGGACAGAGGTTTGATTCGACCAAATGTTTCACCATGAGGTACACATGTAGTTTTATCCAAACTTTGGATAGAATCCTTAATCTATTAATTGAATAATAAATTATTAATAATTAAAAAATAATTAATAAGTATCATTTAACTCACATTGATTATTTTTTTGATTAAATGTGTGGTGCAATAGTGTTTTCAAATATTTATCTACAAGATGGATACTAATAGTTGAGAATTAGAGAGGAATATATTCTAAAAATAGTTTTCAAGACTTGGTATGGGAAATATGAGTTCACATTAATTCCTTTAAAACTAATTAATGCAGATACAAAATTCATGAAACTCATGAACAATGTGTTCAAATATTACCTTGATTAGTTTGTGTTAGTCATTTTGGATGCTATTTTCATTTATTCCAAAAGTGAAGAAGATCATGTTGGACATTTCATTTAGTATTGAAATAGTTATTTAAGCATAAAATATATGTGAATTTATATTATTTTTTTATTTCAAATAAAATGACAATACTTGGGACACATTATCTATTTATATAGAATTTTAGTGGATGTAACCAAAATTTGATCCAATATGGAGTGACCAACACCCAAAATGTTCATGATATGTGTAGTTTCATGGGATTAGTATGGTAATATAGGAATATTATATAAAAATTATCCAATATAGATAATCTAATAATCTCTCTTCAACAAAAATATTAGCATTTTGTTTTGTTTGATAAGTCCAAAGAACCTGGTGACTAAATTTCACCCTATAGGTTAAATTGGGACCCCTATAGGTAAAAATTTGATTTTTAGGTGTTTTATGGATATAAAATTATGTTATAGGGTGTATTATAATCTATTTTATCTATTTTAATGTCATATTATCCTTGGGAATTAGTAGTTTTAGTCTTTATGTCCTTTTGGGTCATTTTGATGGTCAAAATGAGCATTAAATGAGTTGTATGGGCCATAAGGGAGTGTGACATGTGGGATAAGGTCATGATATGAATATTAAGATTAATTATATCCATTTAAATTATTTAAGTACTCTATAAGTTTAAAAATTAAGATGAAATCATTCTACTCCTTCTTCACCCTTCCATGCACACATAACTACTTACTAGGTTTGTACTTGGTACGGTCAACAAGAGAGGTTTAAATAAAAATGATCATATGGGTATATATTATATTTAATAATATTAAATTTAGTTTTTTTTTTTAATATTAATTTTAATGTCTACTTTATGAAACATTCCTAAGAAGTTGACCTATCCAATTTGCTTACTAATCTATGCACCCTATAGGTTTTGTCTTAGTTTGGACATCTTCATATAATTCACTTGATGATGTTGTTTATAGATTATTTTTAATCATTCCTAAAATTATCCCCATTCTTGGATTCATGTTTCAATGTGTTTTGATAATTCAAGTACAACAAATTTGTAAGAGAAGCACCATTCTGTGTTGCAGGCAAATTTTCACTATTTTCAAAATATCCAAGCTTTGGTAGTGATTTTAGGGGATTATAATAAGTTAATATTAATGTTTAAAATTTTATTTTAATATATACCCATTATAATTTCTTCCTCCAAATAATACTCCATAATTTTAGTCACAAGCACCATACAACTAGTTTGCTTAGAGACTATCATACATAATCAGCTACATGAGTTATACAAGGTTATAAATCAAATCCATAGAGTGGTATAAAGTTTGAAAAGGTTGATACATCTCATTGTGAAATTTATATTTATCTATATTTCCCAAAATTACACAAGGAGGAAGGAACTATTATAGTCATGTGTAACATCCTCACACTTTCTACCATAAAGATACACCTATAGGCCTACAAAAGGTCCAGAGATTGAAAATGAGGTGGAAGTTTTATATTAGGATTTAAACATAATTATGTTAATTTTAAAAATACATTGATGAGAGATTAGTTTATTTTGAAGGTAGATTCATTTAATACATGGATTATTTCATACTCACTATCTATATGCAGAGCATAATACACCTATAACCTCTCATGATGATATCATGATAAGAATGTGAGCCTTAGTGGTGATTTAAATACATTTTAAGTGTGAGGAGTTCATTTTAAGGAATTTATATAAGCCTATGACCCATTAAGATTAAATGTGAATCAAACTTCATTAAGTCATGTTACTACTTGTATATTAGAATGTCTACCTATTGGTTACACTAGTACAGCTATGAAAATACTTATTTGGAGGTGTCATAAAAAGTGTTGAAAAACTTATTGATGACCTAGTGTGTCATTTATACCATGTAAACCATATTTTAAGGGATAATTTGGTATATTTAAGTGGATACTAACTTCAAAACATGAGATGACAATATTCAACACTTCTTTCCCTTAAAGTGCAAAATAAAGTTCCTTTTTGTTTTGTTGATATATTGTAACAAGGTTGCCACTTCATTTTATGCATCTTTATTACCTTATATTGAATCATAAATATAAGAATAGGATTATACAAAATTTTAGGGGTATATGATCAATGCATATCAGTTTTTTGGAAGCCTAAAGTTGTGCTTTTATGCACTAAATCTAGGTAGTAGTATTTATAGGTTTTGAAGGGTACAAAGTGATATTAACACTTCAAGGTGAATATTAAGACATATTATCATTATTTTTTATGGAATTATGGAGTTGAAGACACATAATAAATATAAATATCATTAGGAAAACATTTTAAATGTAGGTTTTTTGTCCTTAAAATGCACCTATAAGTGTCCCATCATTTGAGAATGCACGCCTACAACCGACTGTAGTGTATACAATCTTTAACAAAGTTTTAGGAATTAAGGTAAAAAAATTTTTAGTGAAAGTGACTCCTAAAGTTCTTAGAGGACTACCAAATAACATCTGGTATAACTTTCAAATGATGATGCCAATGTACAAGCCTTTTGCTTATAGAAAGTCAACTACTATTGACTATTATAGGTAGTAAAATAGGAAAATAGTACCTTCATTGTTGATAGTCTATAGGGATGAGTTGAAATAATTAAAAAAAGAAAAAAAAAATTAAAACTGACTTAAGTGGGCTATAAACATTGTATTTTAGGTTTAGTTATTTAGGATAACCTATAGGTATAGCACCCTAAGGCAGAACACAATTAAAAGTCACACACAGTTTAGTCTAATCAAGGGTTAGAGGGTGAACAAAAGAAATTTTGAAAGGAGAATAAGGATAAATGTGTCTTAAATACATATACAATGATGGATTTAATCCAAGTAAATCCTCATAATATGGGAAAACATAAGGTCTCCAATCAAGCATACACAATTGACATAAAAACACTGTGCACAGTCCCCCTTTTTGCCTAATCTATCTTAGGTTTTTTGAAGTTTAGGGGTATTTTGATAAGATGGAGGGATAAAAATTGGTAGAGGTAATATATAGGACTTGTAGAATCCCATAAAATATTTAATTGTCTGAGGAAATAGAGGAGTACCCTCTATTTTATCTTAGATAGAGGGCACTCCCCTCATGCATAAATCCTATAAATATAAAAAAGTAAGGATGAAAGGTGATCCAAGGAGTTAGTTGAAACTTTAAAGAAGGTGTGGAAGGATATATTACATCTACGTAAACATGAATAATCTTACACATAGGGGAGAAACTAAAGAAAATTATTTAAACCTTTAGAGTTACAGTCAAGTATCTCAAATAGGGTTTAGGCCTAGAGCTCAAATGCAAGGTCACTTTCACTTATAACCTTGGAATATAATAATAATTTATTTGATCATGTTCATAGGGTTATAAAAGAGGTGATAAATACTTGTGGGAAGATATAGAAGTTGTATGGGAATCCATTTTTGGCTCAAATGTAACAATAGGCTTGTGTAAATGAAAGGAAGGACTTGATAAGCTAATTTTGAATGCTTAAATCTCCTCTAAATCATTTCGTGGAGATATAAAACATTTATATGTGAGAGATACGGTCCTAAACAACTTTTTTAAGAATTAAATTGGAAGTTTAATGTGAATTGGAAGAGGCTAAAACAAGTCTAAACCCTCCTAAACCCTTAGTTTAGACCCTATGAAGGAAATGGAGATATTACAGAAACTATAATCATCTATTTTGACCATGAAAGTGTTTAGATGTTATATAATACTCAATCAATCTCCCTACCATTATGATTAGATCTAAAAAATTATATCGATGGAGTATAAAACAAGGTATTTTATATTGTTTTATGCATTATTCAAGTTATATGAGGGTTTCAAGAGATGAAATAAACTTTTGTAAGGAAAATTAATAATTAAAATAACTCATAATGTGAATTTAATTCCTTATAAAAACTCCTAAGTGTGTTTACTAGCTACTTCATCTCAGCTAGTTAGAATTGGCATAGTGAACATGGTGGTGAAAAGTGTGAAAGCTTCAAGTGGAAGTGATTTTAAGGTGTGAATGATGAGTATAAGGCCATTTATGGTATTTACAGGTTACATACACTCTGTTTTAATAATTTTCATGTAAAAATGATGATTTTTTGGAATCTAAGTGTGAAAGGTGTGGGAAAGATGAGTTTTTTTTTACTTATAGGTAGTGATGGCTCACTTCCAAAATTTTATAGATGAATAGGATTGAAAACAATGCATGTAAAATAATTTGTTAAATCCTTACCTCTATTCCAATCATAATACCTATCCCTAGTTATTTTTTGGATGTTCAAATAGGAATAAATCATGAAGGTAGTTTTTTTAGCCAACAAAGGAAATTCCATGCCACTTTTCATGAGTGTCATGATTTGGAAATCCACCTGTATCTTTTGACCCTACATGGGTACATTTAAAACCATCTTATCATTAAAAAATAACTCATTATATTATCATGACAAGTGTCTTTGTGACCTTTGAACTCCTTTTCTTCTTCTTCTTCTTCTTCTTCTTCTTCTTCTTCTTCTCTCTCTCTCTCTCTATCTCTCTCTCTCTCTCTCTCTCTCTCTCTCTCTCTCTCTCTCTCTCTCTCTCTCTCTCTCTCTCTCTCTCTCTCTCTCTCTCTCTCTCTCAAGTTCTACAAGAAATATCCATTTTAACCTTTCTAAATTATGTTCCACTTGAGTATGGTGAATCCCTAAACATGACTATTCATAGTATGTTTTACTTAGATGATTGATCTTTCTTAGTGATGACTCTTGTTTCCTTAGCTTGTTGTCTCATTCTCTCACCTATTTCTACTTGGAAAGCTTCTTCTTGTAGGTCATGTGAAGTTTTATAGGAAGTTTCAAGGATGAGTGAGTTATCCTATTCAATATTGTCACTATTTTACTTCTTGTATAGTCCTCCTAACCTAAGCATTCACCATAACCTCATAATGAAACATTAATATGAGAAGATGCAGATTGGATAAGTTTATGTTAGGTTAGTCCCTTGTTTTCATGTGTAACATTTATTTGGTTGGTAGTCATCAACTAATTTGTGTATTACCCTCCTTTAGGATAGTTTACTTTTATCTTTCTCTACATTTTCCCTTACAAATTTTAGGTGTAGTAGTGTTATATTAGTGGTACATCAAGGGATCTAGCCATATTTAGAGATTCACCTCATTCTTAGGCTACCCAAAACCTAAAGGTGTTTCCATTACACCACTTGGATGAGGAGAGTTGAGACATATCCTAAAAGGGTGAAAATACAAGTGACAATAATGTTTGGCATGCTCAGTGGGACTCTTAGTCTAAGAGGTTTAAAAGATTTTTGGTGTTATCTTTCAACACATCAGCCTTTCAAAGTATCTATCTAAATATAAATGAGAAACTCCAAGATTACATCAACTGGTCAAGTAGCCTAGGTATTCCTTTTGAATATTATTGATAATCTAATTCCTTGTGTTTCTTACTTCCTAACAAAGTTTCATGTCTGACTTTGGTGTTGAGTAATATTTTAAATGAGTTGGTGAGGTTTATCATGATTATGGCATTCCCTACTAGGCTAGTCATGATCCTTACTAGTTTCAATTTGATTCTTACCAAATCCAATATGACCATTTTCAACCTTGTCATGATTTGTATCAATCATATAACTAGCCTCCCTTAATATCTTGCTCTCCTAGTCAACCTAATCACTCCTCTAATTAGTCCATTACAAATTTCAAGAAAATACTCTTGGGGTTATGAAAACTACATGTTATATCTTAATATTTTAAGGGGACATGGTCAAGATGTTCCTATTCATCTTATTCATAAGGTGAGAGATGTGTTAGAGCTAGTTAAAAGAAAGTGGACACCTATTGATAGAGACAATTGGCAAAGGATCACAAGTGAGATGATAGATATGAGTGGCCCTAATTTTAGCCATAGAAGATAGGATAAAAATTCATGATAATCAGCCTCACCAAACCTATCAAACTTAATATCCACTTCCCTAAGATTTCTATCAGTCCCTACTTGATCCCTATTCATGATCCTAATCAAGCTTATCAAAACCATATTTTTCCCCATTTAGCTAGAAGAGAGAATTGGGAAGACAAACCTTATTTTTAAATCAAATCTTGATAAGGTATATTGAGTTAGACAATAATTAGATGTAGCAGTCCATATCATCAAAGAAATAAGTATATTTTAATCCCTAATTTCCCCTCTCCCATTACATCCCCACCTAAATGAGATACCTCTAGATATGAGATTCTATGTTGGAGACAAGGTGGAGAATGCAATCCTAAGGATATCCCAAGTTTCTTGAACACTTCATCCACTCCTAAAATTGCATCACCAATATCAATAAGATACTCCTAATCCCTAACATCCCAAGCTTGAATAATTAGTGAAATCATGGGGAGATAAAGAGGCCAAAAGCCTTGATAAAGAGTGTGAAGTTGAGAAAGATCTTGATCATATGGATGTCCTTCCCCACCCCTTCCTCAAAAGACATGTTATGTTCCATTTCAGCCCCTCTTGTCATCTTTATACTCATGAACATGTCTATCAAATTCAAGAGAAAATTTTCCAAGAGAACCTATCCAAGTAGATTAAAGAGCTAGAGTTGAGAATGAAATTGTTAAGTCAAGGTGTGATGGAAGGTTTAGACCCAAAAGACAGATCATATGCCTAAACACACCCCATATAACCTCCATCAAGAGAGTGTTTCAAGATAAATCAGATGTGAATGAAATTATTATTAAATGAAAGGAATAAAACCAAGCTATTTTACCCCCAAGTTCTACCTCCCCTTCCTCAAGAGCTTCCAAAAGGAGATCCTATATAAGTTATTCTCAATCTAATTTTTGAATCCTATGTTCCACCTCCACCAACTAGTTCATCTTGTCCTCGCCCCATAACCCTTTACCCTCATGAACCTATTATATGGGAACCTAAAGATGAGCATTTGGTTGAGGATAATTTAGAACTCTTACTTGAAGAAAGTGTAGCTCCTTGGTAGCCTCATTGGGTTAAGTCACTTGATTTCAAGATGCCTAGTCTTGGAATCACCAAGAAAGAGAAGGAGATTGAATATATTTTAAGCCTTCGAGAACCAAAATTGATTATGATTTTTGAGATACAACTTTAGTTCACTTAAGAGGTCTTAAATGCTAAGTAAGAGGTGAGTCCATGTGTTGAGTCTTCTTGTTTGGTTGATAATGAAGAATACCTTCCTTGTGTCAAAGAAGAAATATTGGATGAAGTCTTTTTGAATTATAAAGAAGAGGATTAAGGATATTATATTGTTTTCCCCCTTTGTAATTTTGGGTCAAAAAGAAGATGAGGATTTGTGCCAGTAATTTGAAAACTTTTGCAATGAGTTTGAATCTCTCAAGGGGTCTATAACTTCCTGAGAGCTGATTGCAAGTGATGGTAAACAATATGAAAATTTTAAAATGTCATAGAAAAAGGCCAAATAAAAGTTCAACTCAGCCTTTTTAGGTTAAAACAAGCTTCTAATGGCCTCAATATTTTAAAGAACAAGAAAATACTCATTTTTTAAGCCATGCCTACCAAGGAGCTACAAATTGATCATGAGATGAAGAGTGGGAAATAATATGAGGTATGTGTACAAGGACAAGAAGATAAAATTTACATTAAATACCTATTTTAATATCATATACTTGAGATAATATCAAGTGAAGTGCTAAAAAATAGGTCTGATCCATTAATTATCTAATCTAAAGAGCAACATGCTTGGCACTATGTTTCATCTCATGAAGAATGAGATCAAAGGAACTTTCATTTTGATCCTAGAAAGGGAGGTATGATTAATTGTAGTTGTAAATATTTTTTTTTTTTAAATTTATTTGAGCACATGTATGTGTGTGTGTATTGATAGTTTGTTAGTTTGGTTTCATGTTTGTCTTTTGTTTTGTGTGGTTGACTTAGTCAATTGGTCTTGTCTTGATATAAGATTATTGTCAATAGTAAAATTTATATTATAATTTTTCATAATTTATATGAATCCATAAACCTAATGGACTTATATGGATATTTGTCTAGTTAGCATAGCAGGCAAGCTACCCCTATGAGTCACTAATTTCT